>JAHPZR010021415.1:10000-16851 GCA_019787425.1 Platygyra sinensis | reverse complement strand
TAAACCACTATGGGCTTTACATTTGTTAAATAAAGGCTTTGCTCATTACATTGTTTATACGTTTCTATTACAGTCGAAAGTGCACAGCTCAGCTGACGATGAAAAATTCAAGAGAGTTTTTAACAATGCCACTCACAAGAAAATTTGGTAGCATGCCTTCCCTGGCTCAGAAATCCATGATATCACTCGATTATAAAGACGAAAGTTTCACACCTCGGAGAGTTCAGACTCACCAAAGAATGGGACTAGGCAAAGTGGAACGCACGAAAGTTTGGAATTACCGCAAGTCAGGTGGTCGTTGGTAATTCCCGCCAAGAATGGCCACAGTCCAAATTCTCGGCGAGAGATCGCCTGGCGCAGCCGGCTGCTTGATCAACGGCAAAACGCGGGGGTGGACCAACAGACCGCAGGGGAAACTACAACGCCAAATAAGGAGATAGCAGCCGCAGGCAGTCCTGGGATGCGACGGCTGAATGAGTATGCCACGTTTGTGCCGAACCAACATTCTGAATGGCTGGGCAAAGTTTTACCATTCAATGAAAGACTCCATGGAGTCACAAAGGCCGATAGCAGTTTGAAGGCAAGAGGACAGATTACAGAGCAAGGAAAAGTTATAACACAGGGCAAAACACGAAGCTTAAGAGTTTCCAAGCTAGAAAGTCGCAAATTCGAAGAAAAACAGATGTACCCAGGAAAACAGCTTTGACGACAAACAACGATGCCGGAAAATATTCTCGAGCAATTTCTGTGGAGAGAGAATTCTACTTCCATGACTACAGACAAAAGTGCATTCAGTGGCTGAAATCCCTTCCGGATAGTGGAACACACCCGATGAACTTACGCTAAAGAGACAAATGGAAACATCATGACCAAACTTTACAGCCTAGTTTTAATTCACATTCGAATTTTAGGAATGCACGGGTTGATTGCGGTAATTTATTTATATTGTTATAATATTTAGGCATCTATTGATTTAATTTATTCTCGGAACCAGTCCTTCCTTACAAGACATTGGCATTCTAGCAGTAAAAAGGTACATCATTCAGAATATTAAGGGTTTTGGATCCGTTGTAAAGTTGCAAGAAGAATTGTACCCGAGTTAGACCCTGTACATGTCACTAAGAAGCGAACCGTACTAGCACGAGTATGGCTTAGGAAACTTTTCTTGTTAATGAACCAAGTAGTTCGTCAGGTAGGAAACGTCTAAAATTAGAGAAGAGACGGGAATATGATCTTACTTAAGATACTAGTGCAGTTTGTCGTTCTTGCAGACCTTTGCAGACATATTCACGAGTGTTAAACAATATCTATCATATATATAATCCATCCTTGGCAACCTGTTAAACGCAACATTTGCGAAGCAGTTGCAACTCTTTGCATAGCACACGAAAACGCTTTGAGGAAGAATATAAATGTACCTTTATTTACAATTTGACGATAAAAAATGTAATGCTAATAAAGTTTTATATTAGAAAAATAAACTATATTCTCTTAATTTCTAAAACATATCATTCTAAGAATTCTTGTGACACAAAACATTCACCACAAATACGACTACATCATCCAAAACTGTCATAACCAAAGAAGCAGGCTCTTCACATTATCTTAATAATAGAGTGAATGATTTGTTTATTTCTGGTGGACAATACATGTACCTCTTCATTGCTAGTGGAAATCAAGCCGGCTCCACACGCTATGTTCATAGTATCGAGGGAAATGGACTTTTTTGGCGAGACGGCTGCCATTTTAATTTTATTAATTCAGATAGCAGTTATGGGATGTTCAAGGGGCAGATTAGTTGGCATTTGCCCCCTACGCTTCCCATAATAGTTATTTGAAACAATTCAAAATGGCCGTCGTATCGCTGAAAAGGTGCATGGCTATATCGAAGGTTGCATAAATCACTTAATTTCCAAGAGACGCGCTTTCTGTCCAAACTGACAACCTTGGTCTGAACCTCGACATGCCGATTGATTTATTAGACTCATTTGATGAGTAGCCGCTTGTTATTTTGACATTTTCGATCTCTTGACAAGACAATAATTTTTCGTAGCTTCACTCGTCAGAAAGTAACTGTCATTGAAATGGTATGACTGATAAACCAGGCTTTCTCAGCGCAGCGTTAAGATCGGAGACTTGGATGAAACTAGCCGCTGACCCGTTCGAACTGGCGCAGGTACGACTCTACAAGCTGTAGTAACCGCCAATCATCCGTTGCCACGGACACTACAGTTGATTCGTTTAAAGGACTGAATTTTAACAGGAGATGTTGATGAGGTGGTAAGAATATCCCAAGTTGTACTACGTCATCTAAAAAAAGCACATGCCATTGGTTAAAAACTCCGTAGAGAAAGACGAGGCGTCAAGTAAGGGAGAAAAGAGAGAGGGAGGAAGGAAACAGGGAGAGAGGAATAAAGGAATGAGGAGGGAAAGCAAGGTAAAGTCGGGGGGGGGGGGGGGGGGGAGGTGAGGAGCCGAGAGGGAAGGTGAGAGAAAAGAATGTGGCAAGAATGGAACGAAGGAAGTAAAGAACGGGTGAAGAAAGGTAACAGGCAGAGAAGGTAAGGAATGAGAGAATGAGGAAGGAAGAGAGGAATTGATAAAGAGAGAAATGGAAGGAGGTGGTATAAACTCTCAAAGCTCTTTTCTTACTTAGTCGTCCTTACCTGAAGCACTCATAACAAAAGGAAGCAGGCGCTCCTCTAAGATCCTTCTAATGACGCTCCACTCAACCGAAAGGCAGACTATGGACTCGGCGCCAGTACCCTCCGGGTTTCCACTGCACAAATAAATAGATAAATTACATTGACATTCAGCCACATAATTGAGAAACAAACCAAAACGGCAGCAATAAAAACAACAACAACACTGCAAGTGACCCAAGAGTTCAGAAGAAGGGAGGTATAGACGCGAAATACCTGGTGTGTTGATCTCTCGTAATGTAGTCCCATAAGACTGTAAAGAGCTCTGCTTTTAGAGTGGCCAGCTTCATAGTCTAAAATGCGCAAATTAGAATAGAAGCAGTTGAACAGAACGCCACGAGAAAAGGCATGAAATCCAACACGTACTCTCTACGTCATTCTATAGCACAAGGGTCAGCAGGATATCCAAGAGAGGAAAAGAAGAATGCTCTTTTCACCATTCTAAATACGATTTAGTAGCTTTGCGCATTGCTCCTTCAGTAAAGTTGGAAATATTTTGATGTCCTATGTACTGTAATTCTCGGCTTTCAACCAACAGAGCATGTTTTCACGCATATGGTAAGCACGGATCATTGTAGACTTTCTATAAGTCCCTTCCCAGAATTCCTCCCTAGCCCGTTGGTTTCTTACGTCGCTCGAAGATTGTTCTCTCGCTTCGCTCGAGTGAGATGAATAAGCGGATTGAAGGGTTACCAAAAGCTCGAATTGTGGCAAGTCTAGGAACATATCTACAATGCTTATTACGCAAGGAAAGCCAGGTATTGCTTACCTTGAAATAAGCTGGTACTTGTAGAGGGTTAAAAAGGTCTGAGAAGTAAACAGGCAAGTCATCCAATTTCATTGCACATGATAGGCCAGTCTCGTTACTAAAAATGGCCCTAAAAGTCAAATAATAGTTTTTTATAAATGGAACTCAACAAAATAAATTTAAAAAACTCTTAAAATTCCATCTAATCTAAAGCCTACTACTGTAAGCAGCCTTGTTTTAATAAGATTTCTTTCAATTGATGTTTTGTAAATAGCATTGAAAACACTTATTTACACACCTATGCAAAATGGAACATACAAGCGCTGCTAAGCCATTAGAAAAATCATTATTTTTGATGTTCAAATTATCTTAAAATCAACACTCGTACTGAAATGAAATGAAATATTCTTTGATTCTCACCTAACTTCAAACACTGCGGGAATTGGATCAAGGGGACAAAAATGAACGGTTATCTGGCAACAACCTGTGAGCAAAATTAAGAGTCGCAACAAAGAATTGAAGTCGGGCCGCAAGAACTACTTCTTCTGTCCCATACTAGTTCAACCCCCACCCATCCCCCCCAACCCAAATTGAGAGTGATAGGCAACATATTTTTAGAGCCCAATATAACACTGCGTAATAAAACGAGGAACAGCGCCACTGCCTCGTTTCCTTAGTTTCGCATGGAAACGTCTTCCAAATGCAATTGATAGTTTCGCAAAATGGTGATATTTTTCGACAGAAGAACACTCGATTCTCAGAAATGTCTTTATCTAATACAAGCTTTTAGTATGGGACAAACAAAACTGTCGGTAACAAGCCGATGTTCCAACGGCGGGATTCCACTATACAATTTCTCCCAGGGGGATTTCAAAGCTACATTTCTGCAAAGGATAAATTACCCCCGTCTCTGTAGGCCAATAAGTCAAAAGCCCCTCCGTAGAAGAATAAATATATCACCAACTGGACTAACCTTGGGATGGAGTTGAAGACTTGGCAGCCGATAAGTACGAAATGTGAACATCTGAAGAAAAGAGGGAAACCTAAATCAAACTCAGTAAGAGTAACGTGAAGTCTGCGTCACGGTAACGTATCTTTATTCTGTAGCATAAACTACAAGAATAAATTCTATCCCCCTACCCCGTTGCGGAGGGATACAAGCTCATCGCGAGCCGGTTAACCCGACATCACATGTAATTTCGACGGTACACTGTCACGACCGTCCATTAAAGACAGGGTAAGAGAGCAAAGTGACCGCCCGGACAACTTAGATAGTGATCCGGCAAGGGGTCAAACCCAGACAACTCGATCCGGGGTCCAGCACAATGATAATTAGCATAGCTTACAACGCTAAGAGCATAAAACCATCTATGATAACATGCATGCGCAAGGCCTTGATCGTTTCTCTCTACTTTCAATCTCGTTCCCAGAGTCTTCGTTCCCCTTGACCAGCGGTCGGAAAACGAGAGCTCTGGGAGCAACCATTTTGAAATAACAAAGGAAATCACCGAATTCTGCCATTCCGGTTTCAGATAGTTTGCATCTATGGCGCATGCCTAAAATGGTTGCTCCCAGAGCTCTCGATTCCTGCCGCAGGCCAGAAGGATCGTGGGCTGTGGGGACGAGAATGCTCCACTTTACTCCTCGCCAATCAGAGCACTGCAAAGGCAGTCATGAACGCAACAAAAACTATCCCTTTGGCTTGTCATGACAAGGGCATGAGGACAACCTAATTTACCAACTACGCGGATTCAGTCTGTTTGGAAAGGCAAAACCTAAAAAAAAGCGAAATGCAGCGTCTTTCGATCGTGTCTATCATCCCGCTTCGACTCAAATGTATCAAAGTTTGGAAACCTATAAATTATTGCTGGAGCTAACAACACCGTAGAAACTGGTGAGCTTTCGAGGAATGTGAGCAGAATTTAAAATTGCTCTCACAGGCTATGGTAGAACTGTGAAAAGTAAATGGCGAACAGATGAGCATAAGAAACAGACCTTCGAGTTTCTTGTATCTTCTTTCTGAATGAAATTTCAGGACCAGTGCATAAATAATCGATGGCATTGCCAAAGATGGCGCCTCCGTCTGTTGAGTAAAAACAAAGCAGATCATTACGAGCCACTGACTTGGTCTTTCAATCCTGGGTGAACGAAGATATTTACTAAAAGAAGCTCACGTAAAAAAAAACAAAAACAAAAACAAAAAAACTACGTCTTAACCCCATTCAGACCAAGCTTCGGATCTTCTATGGGTCTTAAACATCTTATCCGAGAACGATGGAATGACACGCTAAATTAATTGCTCCAAAATGAATTTCAAAGGTCACTTCAATTGGCAGCTTACCATGATATTTCTACCCCAACGCTCCACCCATACGTCACGGACTAACAAGGGTACATGTGTAGGGAATATTTCGCCTACAAGACTCCTGGTATATTTGTTGGAACTGAGAGATCCAGTTTATTTATCAGTAAGTACTTACAAAGTGGATGTAGTAAGTGATGGGTATTTCTTTTCTGTAAGTTGTTCCATCAAGCATCTTGAGGTATTGTTCCAAAAGACCTACAGTGTAAAAGAAGTGAAACGAGCCAATGAGCGCCACTTCTAGTTTCCGCTGGGTTTGTTTTGGCTCTTATTTGGTGTAGAAGCCACAGCTCAAGTAAAACAACAGAGAACAAATGGACGATGTGATGTGTGATGTGTGATGTGTGATGTGTGATGCGTGATGCGTGATGAGTGATGAGTGATGCGTGATGTGTGATTTGATGTGTACTGGGTCTTGTAAACCAAGATAGAGCCCGTTTTTTTTTTTCTTTTTTTTTAATGAGTTTGTCTACATTATGGAACTGAAAACGATAATCTCACTTCGAATCAACGACCAAAATCATTTAAATCAAGTTCGAAAACCCCTAATACAGTTTAGAATTTCTGATTTTGTAAATCGAGTAATCATAAATAAACGAAAACGCACCTCTAGCTTTGGTGTGTTCCTTGTCCTCGTCGAGTGCTGAGGAATTCAAATCAACGAGAGAACCTTCAAATTCTGTTTGGGGAACCCTGTGAAGTAACAACAAAAAAAGAGAATAAAATAACCTTTAAAAGTTCCTCTGAAAAGAAAGGACCACACACTAACAAAAAAGTACAGTGTAAGTTATTTATATTTGGTGTTGAAACAGGAAAGCTCTTTTAAGGGCGTTTTCCAGGAGGATAAGTAGAAGAGTTGATCTATATTTGCAACAAAAATGATCGCTAATAGTAAGTTCTTCTACATGTACGTTTTAAAGTGGTTAGTTCTAGGGGCTGCAAAAGCAGGGCTTGACAACTTGCCACCAAAATGTCTGTTTAAGGTGGCCGAACACAGTTTTCGCGCGTGCTTTTGCCGATGTACGTGCACAAGGATTTC
>JAHPZR010021415.1:0-2500 GCA_019787425.1 Platygyra sinensis | reverse complement strand
TTTTTTTGTTGTTACTTCACAGGGTTCCCCAAACAGAATTTGAAGGTTCTCTCGTTGATTTGAATTCCTCAGCACTCGACGAGGACAAGGAACACACCAAAGCTAGAGGTGCGTTTTCGTTTATTTATGATTACTCGATTTACAAAATCAGAAATTCTAAACTGTATTAGGGGTTTTCGAACTTGATTTAAATGATTTTGGTCGTTGATTCGAAGTGAGATTATCGTTTTCAGTTCCATAATGTAGACAAACTCATTAAAAAAAAAGAAAAAAAAAAACGGGCTCTATCTTGGTTTACAAGACCCAGTACACATCAAATCACACATCACGCATCACTCATCACTCATCACGCATCACGCATCACACATCACACATCACACATCACACATCACATCGTCCATTTGTTCTCTGTTGTTTTACTTGAGCTGTGGCTTCTACACCAAATAAGAGCCAAAACAAACCCAGCGGAAACTAGAAGTGGCGCTCATTGGCTCGTTTCACTTCTTTTACACTGTAGGTCTTTTGGAACAATACCTCAAGATGCTTGATGGAACAACTTACAGAAAAGAAATACCCATCACTTACTACATCCACTTTGTAAGTACTTACTGATAAATAAACTGGATCTCTCAGTTCCAACAAATATACCAGGAGTCTTGTAGGCGAAATATTCCCTACACATGTACCCTTGTTAGTCCGTGACGTATGGGTGGAGCGTTGGGGTAGAAATATCATGGTAAGCTGCCAATTGAAGTGACCTTTGAAATTCATTTTGGAGCAATTAATTTAGCGTGTCATTCCATCGTTCTCGGATAAGATGTTTAAGACCCATAGAAGATCCGAAGCTTGGTCTGAATGGGGTTAAGACGTAGTTTTTTTGTTTTTGTTTTTGTTTTTTTTTACGTGAGCTTCTTTTAGTAAATATCTTCGTTCACCCAGGATTGAAAGACCAAGTCAGTGGCTCGTAATGATCTGCTTTGTTTTTACTCAACAGACGGAGGCGCCATCTTTGGCAATGCCATCGATTATTTATGCACTGGTCCTGAAATTTCATTCAGAAAGAAGATACAAGAAACTCGAAGGTCTGTTTCTTATGCTCATCTGTTCGCCATTTACTTTTCACAGTTCTACCATAGCCTGTGAGAGCAATTTTAAATTCTGCTCACATTCCTCGAAAGCTCACCAGTTTCTACGGTGTTGTTAGCTCCAGCAATAATTTATAGGTTTCCAAACTTTGATACATTTGAGTCGAAGCGGGATGATAGACACGATCGAAAGACGCTGCATTTCGCTTTTTTTTAGGTTTTGCCTTTCCAAACAGACTGAATCCGCGTAGTTGGTAAATTAGGTTGTCCTCATGCCCTTGTCATGACAAGCCAAAGGGATAGTTTTTGTTGCGTTCATGACTGCCTTTGCAGTGCTCTGATTGGCGAGGAGTAAAGTGGAGCATTCTCGTCCCCACAGCCCACGATCCTTCTGGCCTGCGGCAGGAATCGAGAGCTCTGGGAGCAACCATTTTAGGCATGCGCCATAGATGCAAACTATCTGAAACCGGAATGGCAGAATTCGGTGATTTCCTTTGTTATTTCAAAATGGTTGCTCCCAGAGCTCTCGTTTTCCGACCGCTGGTCAAGGGGAACGAAGACTCTGGGAACGAGATTGAAAGTAGAGAGAAACGATCAAGGCCTTGCGCATGCATGTTATCATAGATGGTTTTATGCTCTTAGCGTTGTAAGCTATGCTAATTATCATTGTGCTGGACCCCGGATCGAGTTGTCTGGGTTTGACCCCTTGCCGGATCACTATCTAAGTTGTCCGGGCGGTCACTTTGCTCTCTTACCCTGTCTTTAATGGACGGTCGTGACAGTGTACCGTCGAAATTACATGTGATGTCGGGTTAACCGGCTCGCGATGAGCTTGTATCCCTCCGCAACGGGGTAGGGGGATAGAATTTATTCTTGTAGTTTATGCTACAGAATAAAGATACGTTACCGTGACGCAGACTTCACGTTACTCTTACTGAGTTTGATTTAGGTTTCCCTCTTTTCTTCAGATGTTCACATTTCGTACTTATCGGCTGCCAAGTCTTCAACTCCATCCCAAGGTTAGTCCAGTTGGTGATATATTTATTCTTCTACGGAGGGGCTTTTGACTTATTGGCCTACAGAGACGGGGGTAATTTATCCTTTGCAGAAATGTAGCTTTGAAATCCCCCTGGGAGAAATTGTATAGTGGAATCCCGCCGTTGGAACATCGGCTTGTTACCGACAGTTTTGTTTGTCCCATACTAAAAGCTTGTATTAGATAAAGACATTTCTGAGAATCGAGTGTTCTTCTGTCGAAAAATATCACCATTTTGCGAAACTATCAATTGCATTTGGAAGACGTTTCCATGCGAAACTAAGGAAACGAGGCAGTGGCGCTGTTCCTCGTTTTATTACGCAGTGTTATATTGGGCTCTAAAAATATGTTGCCTATCACTCTCAATTTGGGTTGGGGG
>JAHPZR010021414.1:0-13596 GCA_019787425.1 Platygyra sinensis | reverse complement strand
AAGACGTTCGCCATTAGGGGGCCAAGGGGGAGCCCATAGCCACTCCATCCGTTTGCTCATACAACAGACCGTCAAACTGAAAAAGTTGATTGGTTGTGGCAATTTCAAGCAACTTAACAAGCTGATCTTTTTGGAGGTTAAGCCCATAGGTTTTATTAAACCAGTCATCCGCGAAGGCTTTGTTGACCAAGATGTTGATGGTCTCATCCAACGGCACATTGGTGAAGAGAGCTGTAACATCGTAAGAGACCAGAATATCATCTTCATTAACAGACAGGTTTCGAATTTCATCAGCAAAATCAAAATCTGTGATTGTAGCGCATTGCAATTCCCTCAAAAAATGCTATATTTGTTACTGGAATCGACAATTTCCTGAATACAAAAGAGTCTTGACGCTTCATGTAGTGAATTATCTGGTTAACCGCAGTCTTAATACATGAGAGGCCAATTTATGTAACAAAGTTCTTCTAAGTTTTGAAAGAGGACTGGGAGGAGACAAGTGTAGTATGAGCATAATGTATACCAATAGTACTGTTATATATATGTTGTCATAAACTCTACTCACTGCTTTCTGACGCAGTACCGTGTGTTACACAGTTAACTGTTAAGGCGTTTGATTCGCCCGATCTTCTTTAGCAAAGATGTTTCAAAATTCATATTACAGGCGTTACAGTCACATTTCCCCGTGAGCTTCATCTCTCTTTCAAGAGTGAGTCATATCAACAGCGTTAATTCGAAAAAGTAGTGGTGTTGTGACCCAACCGATCGTCTGCTGTGTATCAGTAAGGCCTGTAACGCAATCTTTAATAGGTGACAAACCGAAACGCGTGCGTGACAGGCTAGTTGCTCTGCATACAGTGTGCACGAGAACTTGTCAAAAAGAGCATTTGATTTCTTACAGTACAGATGATAACCTGTGATTGTAGCGCTTGAATGATGATGCAACAAAACACTGTAACACACTGCTAGCACACAATTTCCAACAGTCCAGTTGCCATTGCGAGCTATGTCTGATTTCTCAAGGATTTGAACCAAGAAGCGGATTGTGGGCTGAAAAAGAGAAACGAAACTAATTGACTTCAAAAACCAAAGTGAAGGACAACAACCTTGAGAAGGTCAACGCGCTGCCAAAAAAAGGTAAGTTACAGAGAAGCGCTTTACTTTTTCTTTTGGTTCTATCCATCTTACTTTTTTACAGCCTGTCTACATTCCAGTTTGGTAACACCACTGGTCACAGATACAAAGGCAATTGCAGAAACGTGAGAGGACTGGGGAAGAGTATGGTTGTCTTCCGTTTGTTTGAAAAACTAAGACATTCAAATGAAAGATCAAATAAATTTGAGAGTCTTTACCAAGAATAGAAGTATTTAGAGGAGGAAAATGGCAAAATGGTAGCTCTTCAAATATCACCTAAAATAGAGAGTTTGTATGGATTGGGTAGACAAGTCACAAAATTATAAGGATTTGTATGGAATTTTGCAACTTTTGCAAGGCTCCCATTCGAACAATTTTCTGGTGAAAACTCTTAAACTTGGCTCACGTTTCTGCAATTGGCTATGTACCGTTCTTCAACACACTCCCACAATAAGTTCTTCAGTCAATTTACAGTAAAGTGAATCTTTAGCCAAAACAGTATTATCATGACTTAGTCCTTTCCCTCATACATGAAAAGCCCAAGAATGTGCAGCAAAATGTAGCTTAAAAGGAGTTGTCGACGGGATAGTTAACACTGATTAATTTTACGCGATTTTCCTTAGTCAAAGGGATGAAAAGTGAAAAGGCTGCGTGAATTTTTCAAATGGAGATTGAAATCTTGTCTGTTTGGACCTCAGTAGGGTACTCCATTAACAGCCTTGAGCAACGCACTAGTATATTAATTTTAAACAATACTTTAATACAAACTTGAGTTCTTCTTAAGTCGATAGGGTAACGACATTAAATTTTGTTGCAAGGAAACAGTCTCATACACTTACTGTAGGTGGAATATCACTGCCCCTCATAGCAAGAGACAATAATTTTAGGTGATGTGTCAGGTTTGGTAGAATAGACTCCACTGGCTGCGACACAACATGTTCACTGAGGGATCTCAGTAGGTCACTGGGAAATGTACTGCATTAGGAAATGAAATTAAAGAAATT
Organism: Platygyra sinensis; assembly: GCA_019787425.1. NCBI lineage: Eukaryota > Metazoa > Cnidaria > Anthozoa > Scleractinia > Merulinidae > Platygyra > Platygyra sinensis. The sequence continues at coordinate 11,458 of JAHPZR010021414.1, read as the reverse complement.
CTTTTAGTAAGACTGTTATTGATTTCTTACTCATCAAGGGTGACAAAAAACAGTAGCAAAGCCAATGAAGCAATAGTAACAACAGCAGCAGCAAGAACAACAAAATTGTACGAATGCTGTGTTGTAACATTTGTCTAGGCATGTAAACTGGAAAACTTAACTACTCAAGCTATCAACAATGCATCTGTTGTTACAGTATCGAACCTCTCTTGAAACCAATATCATCCGGAAACACAATCTTGAATCGGATAACACGAACTGGACTCCGAGATTAAAGAAATACTTGAGAGGTCAGGAACTCTCCATGGTTCAGTCTGGCCACAAAGATGTTTCGTTTTTGTTGTTGTGGTTAATGTTGCTGTATCTCTTGTTTGTTTGTTTGTTTGTTTGCTTTTTATCTTTTGCTTTCTTTATTTCCTTTCTTCTTTTTGTTCTTTTTTTTCTTTCATCAGCTTTGATGATTCGTCAGCAAATATTCCAAGCTTTGTCAGGAAAAGTCAAGGAATGCAATATTTGCAGTGCATGTATTCGACAACCAAAACGAATTTTGATGAGCTCGCACACGATTGACAAAGCTTCGCCTGATGTTATAAAAATGTGAAACTTGGTAGAATAAAGTGCATGTGTTTTAGCACGAGCAATACAGTGTATGCACCCTGTAAAATAACTCTAAAATCTGCAATGGAATGCCTGAAGTTATTTTTCCCTGTCGTAATTTCTCTTACACCATATCCTTGCTCACCTATGCGGAGTAACTGTAGACACAGAGTTGAGTAAATCCACTGTGTGTGGTATGAACTGTGGGTGATCTGTCACTATTGATAACACCAGCCTATCAAGAAAAGAAATGTATGTTCACGCTTAAATACAATTAATATTTCTGCAAATAATATACCTGACTGCATCTCAGAACACTGAGAAGAGAAGAGATGATTGATCATCGCAGTTAAACACACAACTTAAGCAGTTGACTGAAATTAAAGCCCGGGAAAAACTTCAGGCCTGGCTGCACGGAATTTGAACCCATGATCTTCGCCCATATGTAAATTATTGTCAAATCAATATGAATATAATTTGGATTTATCAACTGGGTTGATAATTTGAATTGGCCACCATAATGAGATTCGGAAGCTGACGTTTAGAGCGTTAGCCCTTCGTCGGTTCGCTCCGACGAAGGGCTAACGCTAACGCTCGAAACGTCAGCTTCCGAATCTCTTTACGGTGGCCAATTCACATTATCAACCCAGTTGACAAAACCAAATTATCTTGTAATACTCCCACCGACGCAGCACCACAGTTTCTTTAGAAACGTGCCCCCTTTATCAATATGAAGATACATTAGCTACTAACCAATAAATTTCTCTTTCAAGTTCTGAGTCCCAGTGATGTTTGTAATACCAAAATATACTTCTGAAAAGCGCCACTACAGTCTTCCCTCCAGTGCCTTGCTGAACTCGCTTAAGGAGCGGAGTGAGACACTGCATCAAAGGAACACCCATAGAGTCTATTAAACAGAACAAAGTACAGTTAGTAACATCATCCACAAACAAAATCCCATTACTAGTCTCCATATGCGTTTTACAATGTAAGTTAGGAGAATTTATCACTTCCACAGCTGCTGTTTGCAGCAAGAAGGGGTGAAGTGCCTGTAACAGAGTTGTTAGCGTGCAACGGATGTTTTTTAGGAGTGGTGCATTTCAGGAGGGCTATATGAGCATGCAAGAAAAGACAACAAAAGCCGTTAGATAAAAGTGGGTTAGCGTTGTCATTAGCAGCTACAAGAAGTCATCCGGGGATCCTCCTTTACTGAAAACCCAACGGCTACAAATGGAGATACCGTAGTTTTTGCAGATACCTGAAGTTGTTACTTTTAGTCTTTAGTACCTGGTAAGTTTAAAGTTTCATGGTCCAAGCATAGGCACAGGACTTTAAGTTTATCAACTGTAACATCTGAAAAAAAAAATAACATTAACGTTTAACAATAAGCAAGGACAATAATCGCTAACAAAAGGAACAGTTACTCTCAGTGCTAAATTAAGAGTGAAAGCGGTGGCATAAAGAGGCTAGGCCACAGTATCTTACTTCATTCCTTTATTTTTATAATTATGAGTTCTAAACTTTAAATTGCGACAGTCTTTTTCCTGGCAAAAATTATGCCAAGTATGGAAGAGTGATGTAGACTGCCCACAGACCTCGATTTTCTCGTAAGGTGTAAAATGGGGTCGACTAGCCTAGACAACTTCTACGTTGCCGTTCTCTGTTTGGCCACTGAACCTTTTTGTCGCTTCACTCGTGTTTATGAAGGGTACTTCATGTTGTGTCATAAGGAAGGATTTTTCATGTGGTGTCATGAGGAGGAATTTAGAGTACAGTTGACAGCAAAAACAAAAAACAAATCAAGTTTCGTTTCTCGCTAACAGTGACAATGTATATGGACGACTTTGTTGGAGCAACATATGTGGAAAATAAGTTTCCAAAATAAAATTGCCAAGAAATCAAGATTTTGCTCGGGTTTTCTGGACGGTCGTTATGGCTGTACAAGCTGGACATCCAGATGGAAGAAAACGTGAACCTACCTAAAGAATCAAACACAGATGGGTAAAAGAAGTTGAACTGTGAATAATCCAAGCAATGAGGAACACTTGGCTGCAACTCAGGAGTGTCCTGTAGATATTACAGATAATAAATTCACTGACAAAAATCTGGACATTTGTTCGAAGTGAAGCCTTGGAGCCAAGGCTGGCTCGTAGCTGCTTATCCCGGTTTCTGTAGCATGCAGCGGCTACAAGTATTTCTATTTCCCCTGGACGAGATGCTAGTCCAACGCAGGTCACTCCCCCGCAATTTTGTTAGGTTTCCTCAAGAATTCGCCAGTGCCCATTTATACGTATACTTTCGGGTGGAGAGAAGCACTGTGAAAGTAAAGTGTCTTGCCCAAGAACACAACATAATGTCCCCGGCCAGGGCTCGAACCCGGACCGATCGCTCAAGAGTCGAGCGCAAAAACCATGAGGCCACCCTGCTATTGCATAACCAGATTGCAGGGTTAATGGAAATACGAAATATTAGAAGCCGTCATTTTCGTTCCTTTCTATATGGCTCTGTATCACAAGGACTGGGAACTACCAAATTCACGAATTTGATTGGCTGAAATCGATATGGACCGCGGTCTAGATTTTCCCATCTCGACCGGTATCTAGACCTGTAATGCTTTGCAGTAAAAAAGTTGCAAACGAAAATCCAAAATCAATGACTATTTTCATGTAACAATATTTATTTCTGTAAGCGCCAAAAAGCTGGTAAGAGAAAAAAAAGTAAAGAGGACGAGCAAACTTTGCAAGAATTATATTCGGCTCATCGCCGTTCGCAAGCAAAATGTCAGTTAGTACAAAACGGTTACATTAAACAAATTAAATTTTTCGTGTTTTTGCCATATATTAAACATCTTATTAACCGAGCTAAATCGGTCTGTATGGGAGAATCTTGACCTCGGTGTTACGTACAGAGCACACTGCATTTGGTCCGTGTACTTACGACCTCGGTCAAGATTCTCCCATACAGACCTCTTGCTCGGTTAATAAGAGCTAAATAAAAAATGCATAGAAATTGACAATTTCACGTTGTTGTTTTGCAGAGGACGGCTATACGAAATGTACAAAGATTTATAAATCACGTGCAGAACCATTGTTTTACTCATTGAACCTTTTATAAGGTGACGTTTTCGTTCCATCGTCGTTATGGCAAAATCCCGACAGAGAAAGAACCGGTCAACTGAAAAGTTCGAATTTACCACATACAAAAAAAAATAGTTTGCTTGTGGTCATGACAAAATGAAAATCATTACGCGACTTTTTAAACTATGTACGGTAAGAAGAGATTAGCGAGAAAATCCAAAACAGAACAACATGGCGGACGGGTTTTGTGTTCCTATGCTTCACGTGAATAATTCTAGTGGCCCATAATAAGAGGTAGAATTTAGTGGATTTCTGTGGTCAGGACGCTAGCTGTGACGAAGCAATCACGTAAGAATTTATAAAAAGTATCTAAACAAAATCACAATTATTATCAACTTGTCAATCTGGTTGTACCTCATTAGTAGGAAAGTACATGAGCCATTCAAAGCACAACAGTCGCTGTCCTTGAGGCAGAGTAGGTTGACTTGATATCAACAACATTCTGCAAAATAAACACATGTAGTACCCGTAGTGGTAACACCCTGTTTAACTTTTATTGCTGTTTTAAGCTGTGAAACTGCTGGTATACATGCATAAATAGAGCTTACAATTGACCAGCTGTCAGTGTCATCAATACTCTTTTGCTAAAGCAACAATGCTTACATTTATGGGGATTGCAATGGCTGTAGGTTTGGAGACTAATTTGTGAAGGATTTCTTGTCAACTAGTTAAAGGGGCAATGTCACGCTAGTTGGCAACTTTATTAAAACCTAGAAGGTGTCTTCGCATCAATTGAATTCCAAAACTAATAATCTAGTTTTGTAATTGAAGACTATTTGAGGGTACAGAAACTGTTTCCTGTCGCCTGTCGCTACGCATGGCATGAATGGAAATGGATTTGAAACTTGAAAAAATTCGCCAATTTTTTGGAGTTTTGACGCTACGTGTTCCAAAAATTCTCAAGAAATTGATTATCCCAAGCTCTCTCTGACAAAATTCATTTGACATCTTCGTCGTAGCTTTACAGAGGCATTTTTTTTTTTAAATGATTAAGCCTCAAAGTTATGATTTTAGCACAGAATTGACCTTAAACAGCAAAATCCTTCTGACACTGCTTCTTTAAACTGAAGATTATAAGATATCTGCAGCGATCTGTGATTATCTTCCTTTTTTTTAATTTCCTTTCTTTTTTTGTTTGTCAATATACTGCACAGCAACAGTAACACCAGTAACAACACTAACAAGTCAGCTGTTTGTACGTCGTTCTACTGCTTTGCAATTGAAGTCATAGACAAGTATTGCATGGCATCCTTTTTCAATTACTGAAATACTGAAGAAGAAACATAGGTACTGTATTCACCTTTGAAGCAGCAGAAGTTCATCTCCTTCTAGAAACAAATCCCCTAAAAACTTAAGCTGCAAACAAATGCTGTAATAAGTGAACAAACCTGTGGAGTATGTGCATGCAAACACGCTCTTAAACCAATATTATTTTATATGTACCTTGTAATACTAAATAGTGAAGATACTGCCGAGAATTAGACAGCAGAAAATACGTTTTTAATTCATATTTTGTGATGATTTAGTTCCTACCGTCAATCAATTATTGAGTCTGATTGGTTCATTGTATTGTCGGTATCTTTTGTGATTGGCTAGAGTTGTTACTTTGGGATTGTTTTTACTGTACGATAGTCAATTGAAAACTACTCTACCATTATTTAGCTTGTGTAGCGTGTACTACTAGATAGATTGCTCTAAAGTTGGGAGAAATTTACAATACTATTGGTAAGCCACGAATATATGAGAGAGGTGTCGTTTTCACTGAACCTTACTCTTACCTTTAAAAGCAGCAATACGTGAAATACAGACAGATCAGTGGTAGAAACCCAGGTGATAAACTGAGACTTAAAGGTCTACCAAATCAAATAGAGAGTGAACTGATTAATTAAAGAGTATGTGTCGCTTAGCTTGTAAACTCGTAGGACGTTTCGTGTTACATGTTAACTGAAAGGAGAATCTAGTGATTGCCTGGTAAATCCAGTTGCAAGAAGGATGAAATAATTGCTTTCTGGCAGGTGGATAACGCTACCCACAAGATAACTCACTAGACAGTGGATAGCGTGGTTTATTTTTTAACAATAGATAGTGATTTATCCGGTGCTTAACGTTACCCACCTATCGAACAACTGGGGCCTGGTATTGTGGTGTACAAGCAGTATACAATAGTAACCACTGTCATGCTAAACTTACATTTGGTGCAAGTTCTGCAAGTTTCACGCATTGCATAAGCTGGAAAAAAGAACGAAAAAAAAAAACAGTACATGTACAGCCTTGGTATTAGCTACTCGAATGGCAGAGAAGACAACTAGAGTCAACATTCCAAGAGCGACATGCACATTATGTAGCTTGATACAAAATACACAATAAAAAATAGAACTAATAACACAAACAATAGCAGCCTTTGTTCGCTTGACGGACACTTGAGGAATTTTAAGTAGAGGAGAACTGTCAGACAGTGCTTTTGAAAATTTTTAGAGGTCATAGGTTTACATGGTTACCGCTATTCGTATCATGATATCATGGATATAATACCTTTGTCTGGTTATTTTTCAGCACCTATCTTAGCTTTACTTAGAGAAAGCCTTACATTTGTATAGAGTCGTTCTTATGTTTCTTGTATCGATTTGCAAAAACTTAGACGCGACAATTGTCCGAAGCCATGTCACTATAAAAAGGAAGTGTGTTACACACTTCTTTCACCGGACTCTATCAAGCTAATGCCGCGGAGACCATTTTAAAGTGGTAGGGATAAAAAATCTGGCCAATACAAACAAGGGTTAAAGCCAGTGTTTCTCCATGTATCTTGCATTTTCGTGCCAACTGGAGCCCATTTGCGCATCAACTGGAGCCCAAAATAAATCCCAGCAATAACAGTGGTAGAGCTATAGCCTTACCAGCCCCTCCCCCACCGCGATCCCTTATGTGACAGTTGGCAGCCCAAGGGAGCGTGGCATGTTTGGAGGCGTTGAACGATCTTCCTCCCCCGCGAAATTTGTAAAGGGTGCCTTATATTCAAGAATATAATATGTTAGCTTGAGTTTGTGGCCTTGTTTAACGCTTTTCGTGCTGAAAATCACTTACTTATTGAAATCAAGTGGGTGGGGACTGGAAAAGAGTGAGTTGTCATGGGAACAAAATATTTTATAGCCGTAGGTGTATTTTCTGTAGAACTATTAGCCTAACAAGTTTCAATATGCGCTGCAAATTGACCAAGATAGCTCTATTTATACACATGATAGAATTCTATGTGATACACCCAAAAAATCAAGAGGTAAAAATTTGATCATAGTAGCACTGTAAAGCAAGCAGATGATTAAAACGCAAAAAAAAAAATCTTACAGTATAAACATACTTGAAACATGACATGGAAAAGCCCAGTAGTGTTGACAAAACCAATGTTGTCCATCAAGAAGGAAATTGCCCGTTTTAATTCTCTAGTGTCCACACTTGGTGGCAAGGTCAAAGGGCACGAGCTGAAAGCTTCAGTCTGAAGAAAAATGAAGACGATTATGACAAGTCTCCATACAAGCCAAGTGGCTCATCATGTCGGACATATCACGGTTTCTGTAACATGAAGCGACTAAGAGTAATTCTTCTCCCCCCTGGATGGGGATGCGAGTCCATCATAGGGTCTCCCCTGCCAAGCATTAAGTTCGTTGGTACCCATTTATACACCTGGGTGGAGAGGGGCACCGTGAGAGCTACAGCTACACTAAAGAGCGCCTTCACAAAACCCGTTTGAACTCCCATAAAAAACTCTGTATTTACTCACTCCTGCACGCAGACATTCTCGTAACGTCTCGTAGGCGGCCACAGACACTTGGAGGACTTACGATCAAGACTTTTCCTTTGTTTTTCTTTGTTTCAAGTGTCCATAAACGGACACTGGAAAGGAATCAGCCTCGACTTTTGAAGATAATGATGTACTATTTCTAAACTGTATCACTGCTTTTGTTGCAATGAGACTGCTACTGGAAGACTAATGCAAGTGTTAACGCTAGGCGCTACAAGTATGGCTTGCTCTTTGGTGGGTCCTGGCCCTGCAGTATATAGCACTGTGAACATACAGTTATCGCCATTATTGCGGCATTGCACAAGGGGCAATAAGACAAAACATTTTATATTCCCAATGTTTATTGTAAGCTGGACAAGCTTCCGTAGGCGGCCATCTTTCCTTTGCAACTCTAGTGGCCGCTAATGAGAACTATTCTCGTGAGAGGTCAGCTCCAGTTACGGACAGCATTTTCTAGTCCCGATGGTGTCTGCTTACAAGAGCTTTCTACTGTATAAGAATAACCAAGACCCTGACTCATATGCCCTCCCCCCCCCCCCCCCTCCCCTCGCCTTAAGGCGTGACCCTCGTCACACCAAAAGAACAAATAGAAGGATAACCACAAACCTCAGAAGATTGAAACAGAAATTGAACTTGTCAAAACTCGACTGTGCTTAATTAAACTCACGTGCATTCTATGTTAGCTCACCTGAATGGTCACTGGTAAAAATTGGTTTATGGCTTGTTTGGGTAGGTACAGAGGCTTAATAGAAAAACAGCAAAAATACCGGATATTAATTACAATTCAGCTCTCTTTCAATGCCATCTGACAGGAAAACTACACCTATTCACGCCTAGAAACTCAAACATTGAATAAGTTTTCGCATCTTTTAAAATAACTTTAATTAGTAGAATTCTACTAGTATACTATATGCAAATGCTGCAATATGATAGCTGCAATGTGATAGTTGATTCGGCCTTCGGCTGATCAAACTATCACCTCATAGAAATCTCGAGCTCATAATCTAATTGTTAATTATATTCTGAGTACTTGTTTGAAATGTATGTTGTTTGTTTTTAGTTTTGTTTCGTTTTATTTTTTACCATCCATCTGACAGGCCACATGGCCGGAGTCAGCGACCAATTAACGACACTAAAACAATTTCCAACATATGACAGTCATCCATGTTGGCTCACTCCATCATTTACCTTCAGTGGTTCTGTGCGACTTGTGAGCAAATTATTCAGACAATTGTCATCCAACCTGCGAAATAAAAACAGTATTCGATTGGAAATGATTAACAACATCCTGACGATACATGTAAGTAACTGTCTCAGGTTTTTTTCTTTTGTTTTTGTTTGTTGTTGTTGTTGTTTTATGCCATCATTAAATAGAATGAATGTTGACCCCAGTCACGGTTAAACGGTTTGAAAAGTTTAGCTAAACTTTTCAAATTCGTTGTTTGCAATCCGTGATAACCTTCTCCATCCTTAACCATCCTTGTTCCTTTGTGGTTAATTATCATCCTCTTTGATGTTTTTCTATCTTTGTAAAGTATTATTTTCATGTTTCCTTCAATTTAAAGGTAATTTTGTCGATGCTCAAAATAACTTAAAATACCGTGACTGAGCCCTTTAAATTCAAGAATTAATCAATCTAAAAGTACAATGACTTGCTCATGAATACAGAAATAAATGGCGGGCAGTATTCAACTGTGAATTTAAATTTCGTGGCTGGCATGGACGCGGCGTTTTGTCTCAGCCAAGAGACTCATCACCACTTTGATGGCGATGTTCAACGAGTTTGCTGGAATTCGAAAGGTATCTGATGAAACGCCGCGTTATACCAGCCACGAAATTTAAATTCTTGACAAGTACTTGACAGTATTAAACTGACCCAGCAATGTGATTCAAAGAATAGAGAGATTTTATTTAGCAGGTGTCATGCCTTAAGTACGAAAATACACATGAATTTGAACGAAAGAACAAATTTTGAACGAATGAGGTCAAGTTTAAGTCAACATCACTCGTCGCAAATAGAGTTTCAATCAGCTGATCAGTGTAATACATGCGTGTGTGGCATGTAAATGACATTTCCTTTGGACTAGTATTCTTTTTTTTTTTACTGTGCTGTCTCTGTCAGTTGCACAACAGGTAGTTTGCAGCGATTGCAAATTCAGAGAATTGCCACAAGCAAAATAGAGACAGTGCATAGAGACGCATAAAAGGTACAGAAGTATCATGTTTGATACGAAACTCGACGACATGTTTTATTTTTTTTTCTCGCAAACATGGCTCAATCAAAAACAATATGATTTTAACTCCACGGTTTGTTGTGCAATGTACTTTCTGCTTTTGTAAGTAATAAATTATATATACGCAAGTGCATCACTTACTTATTGGCAGACTCTTGAAGTAAAAGTTCTATGGCATGACGAAGTACAGTAACAACAAAACCTGAAACAGGAACACTTAATAGGTCATACAATCTAGAACTTTGGAGTTAAAAATAAAAAGGGCTTTCACATACAGGGCTATGCTATAGAAGGGCCAAAAAAACAAATACTTTCAACATGTTTTTCACAAGAACAGCTACAAAGCTGACTTTATTAGACTAAACCGCCGACCGGTAGCTCAGTTGGTAGAGCACCGGACTGCTATGCGGGAGGTCGCAGGTTCAAACCTCGGCCGGACCAACACTCAGGGTCTTTAAATAACTGAGGAGAACATGCTGCCTTTGTAATGACACCTGCAAATGATTAGACGCCCATATCTTCTCGGACAAGGACAATAAGCAGGGGACGTTAAAGAACTTAACACACTTCTCGTAAAGAGTAGGGCATGGAGTTTCCTGGTGTTGTGATCTGGCCTTGGTTCATGCATTTCATGGGTTTCATAATTTAATAACGGCTGTATAGCCTGTCTGCGCTTTTCTCCCTTGGACTGATCTGTCCAGAAAATGCTTAAAGTAAAGTAAAACAATTTACCGACCTACTGTAGCTGACGCAACGAACAGGGACCCGGCACTTGTTACTACTGACAGTGACTAAACATGTACCTTACATTAAGAAAACTTCTAAGACCATCTCACGGATCTTACAGCGCTATAACATCCGTGTAGCCCATAAACCAACAATTGCGTTTAAGACACCCAGCTGGACGAAACCAACAAACCGAGACAGGGAGCAATTTACAAGATCAAATGCTCCGACTGACAGGCTTCATTGGTGAGACTGGCGGAAACCTAAACACAAGACTGACTGAACACAAACGAGTCATGAGAAGTGATGATACATCATACCAACAATCACATTGCTGTGCATCATCAACTGACAAACCACACCATCAGACAAGTTCAACAATTCTTGGAAATGTCTGGTCAAAGGTATATATTTTTATTGAGGAATCCAGACTGATTGAAGCATTTTTCTGAGGAATTTATTTCTGACAATGTATTTTACCAATAAAAAGAATTAGACATGCATATTATTGTTCATTATGTATCTAATTAATATTAATGTTCATCTACTGTACACACTTGTGTTCTGATTTCAGAAGGTAATTTTACATTGAGTGGTCCTAACTATTAGTCAGCAGAAAATTTAATGCATGATGCTGTATGATTTCCATGCACTCTATGCTGTATGCCTAAAGCTGTGGTTTTCATGCATGAAAGTTCAGTGGAAGAGCACAAAGCCTCTATCACCATATTACTTGAGTTTGAACGTCATTGAGATCTGGGTTCTTCGCATCATCTTTCATTATAAAAAAATGCTCTGTGGGAAGGACTCACCGTGTAGCTCTGGAAGACAGGACTATTCTCAGCAGCACATAAGGCATACAGATGATCTAACTTTTGCATGGAGAAGGCCCTTGGTAAAAAAGTACATTCTTTAATTAATAAATAGATCACATTAATTGACACAATGTAAACCTCTAATTTCTTCTAGCC
>JAHPZR010021411.1:22500-25000 GCA_019787425.1 Platygyra sinensis | reverse complement strand
ACGCTGGCTATCTGTTCCTTCATTCAAAACAATGTACATCAAATTTCAGCTACTTCAACAAATGTTTTCTGGTCGCCTCTTATTTTCTGGGTCATTGCCATTCCGTCCATAATTCGTGCCCACGGCTGCAGAATCATTTCAGCTGCTGTCATATTTTTTCTGGAGCTCCTTGGCAAGTGATGCTTTGTTGGGTTTCCTCTGCGATCCATCAGCCGAACAAGGGCTCAGCGGGAGAGGAGGGGAGAGCAATAATCATCATTTGAGCAAAAAGCGCACGATCCGCGTTAATGATTATTTCTTGCTTGTCTCAGCACGATATCTTTGAATCTCTGACTTCGTCTCCACTTGAATTTAGTTGCCTTTGCATACAGTGCTTGATCAAAGACGAGAACGATGCTCTTCAGCTTGAGCGTATTCTATTGATCTTGAGCGACTGCACCATAACCTCGTGAACTGAAGCCATGTCACTAGCAGGTGCGTCAATAGTCGGCAGATATCCGATGACGTTCTGCGAGACTTGAACCTTGTTACGAACGGAAATATTGAATCCTGTCCAGCCACTGCCTTTCTGCTTCTCCTTTGCATGAAGTCGCACTAGGATCCAAGGTAAATTCTTCTTTCATGCTTCCGCTAAGATCTCTTCAGCTTTTACCTCGACGAATGTTCTCGCGCGTAGACGGCAGCGATCACCAGCGTTATACGAAGGTACAAACAAGATTACTGAAGAATCAATGCTTCTTTTCCTTGTCCTGGCTTGCTCGATTCCAGGGGCCGGAGTGAGGTTCGCACCAAAATGCCTGGCGTGGATAGCAATGCCATTTTCAGTCGTGTAAACTGTAGTTTTGATATCGAATTTGAAGAGAGAAAAGCTGATTTTTTTGTTGCCATTTTGACGCGTACCACTTGAGGACAAATCTGATGCTAGCGCGCGCGCGGCCAAAACTGGTCCTAGTCCTGGTCCTGGTCTCTGTTATCAGGCGTCAAGGCCATTTTTTGTAGGCAATTTAGTTGAGAATACACGATCCCACGCCCACATCGGTTTAACATCTGAATAAGTTCAACATTGTTTGTGAAGTTTTTACTGCGTACGGTAGCAGTATTTGCTTTGGGGGTTTTTGTCTTCCTCAAGTTGCCCCGTATATGATGTCCTGCCCAAAAACGTTGACAAGTCGCCGGACACGATGAGGATATTCCGTTGTGATTTCCGTGTTGCCATTTAGGAGAGAGCAAAGCAAAAGCATCTAGTTCTGGTTGGAGATTGACTGCATTCTCACACAGTTCACAAGGTTTCGGTGGCCATAATATTTCCGTATTATTTGAAAGAACTGCAACACGGACTTTAGGAGGGGTATCCCTGTTGTCTAATTAAATCCTGAGGTAACGTTACCATTTCTCTGGCCAGTTGGGAAGAACAAAAAGCTCCTTATTGTTCAGGAGATCTTCAAATTGCAACAAGTCGCCGGTTTCTTCGGAAATGTTTTTTCGTTGACTCGGATATTTCAGTAGCGCCCATTGATCGCAAGTAGATCATTAGCTTCTCTCTCAGATCAACCATCTTAACAAGACTGGGATTTACTAATAAATCTGAGCGAATAAATTCAAACAGTTTGTCATAAGCTTGAGACACTATATTGCGTTCAGTTTCATCCGAATCAGGCTCATCGTCTAAGTCTGAGGACTTACATGCTTTTATTTATTTAACTTCGCCAACTCGTGGCAGGGACACCGCAAACAGCGTGAGCCAATTACTGCGGGCCCGACCGAATCCCACAACCCCAAGGTTGTGCCTCAACACCGGGAACTCCGTGCCCTACTCTTTTCGATGAGTGCGTGGGTTCTTTAACGTCCCCTGCTAACCATATAACACTGAAGATGCAGGAGACGGGGCCTAGGCTTTATAGTCCTTGTCCGAGAAGACTTGAAAGTCTAACCATTTGCGGGTGCCATTACAAAGGCAGCACGTTCTCCTCAGTTATTTAAAGACCATGAGTGTTGGTCCGGCCGAGGTTTGAACCCTCGACCTCCCGCACGGCACGGTTTCTTCGGAAATGTTTTTTCGTTGACTCGGATATTTCAGTAGCGCCCATTGATCGCAAGTAGATCATTAGCTTCTCTTAGCTTTATTTATTTATTTAGCTTTATTCATTAGCTTCGGTGCTCTACCAACTGAGCTAATCGGTCGGCTCTATCTGGTCGGGCGTAATCTCGATAGCACTGACCATGGTACCATGCTTCAGCTGCTACCAAATCACGGGGTGCAAGGCCAACAATTCTGCCATCGCCTGCAGCAATAGCAGTTTTTCTAATCATCGGGAGCCATCTGCACGCAAGTCAACACACTGAGTCAAAGGATCGCGTGTGCTTGCATCTTTTTTATATGCCGTCCTCTTTTGGCAGAAAATGCATATTTTCGGATACGTTCTGCTCGTGCTTGGTTCTTCCCATCGCGCCGGGTCTTTCCTCTTCGCTTTCCAAACTAAATTCAGGAATCTGTGAAGCA
>JAHPZR010021411.1:0-17500 GCA_019787425.1 Platygyra sinensis | reverse complement strand
AACTAAACTCTTACTCCTAAAAACAAAATTATTGTTGATATTACCCTGACAAAATACACGTTTCGACCGAATGTTGTGTTGTGGTTTCACCTGCTTCTATAAAAACACTCTTGTACTGTGCAACAGTCGATTTTCACCTTTATTCCTTCGATTTACCATTGAGTTCTAATTAGAAAAAGACCATCGCAGCTAAATACACAACTTAAGTACTTGTGGTAGAGCCTGAAAAAAATCAGGTATCAACTGGATTCGAATCTATGACCTCTGTGATACAGCTGTTCTCTCAAGTCAACTGGGAGGTGGTCATTATGTGGATCAATAAATGAATTTCATATAGTCTATAAATATAAATAGTTGTGCGTTTTTATCATGAGCCCCTGGCTCGGGAGATTGGGCAACTACTCCCTCGGTTTACGACTTTGCCTTGACGTTACATATTAACAACAAAGGTAATCAAATAGCAACACATGAATTCCATTGTTAAATTATTTAACTGGCGAAGGCACGAATCTGTGGCTGTCACGTTTTCCCTTTGGCCAAGCCTGACAGTCCCTTTCAGTGAGCGTCCGTTAAAGTGGTACTATGACGAAAATCGCAACTTTCCTATTTAAGCCATTTTGAAACATAGAAAAGTAAACTGCATGAGGAGAAAAATGCCGTTTACTATTTTCAAATACCTCTTTTCGTTCCAGAGAAATTCAAGTTTTTAAAATATGCAAATTAGGCAGGTGATGACGTCATACACTCAACCAGATTTTGTTCAAAATTGAATATTAATGCGTGCTCAAATAAAAAGCGAAGAACCCTGACGAGCTAAAACGCTATAAAACGTCAAGTTGTTAGAGGGTCTTATATCTGATGGAAATGAAATCTCAGAAGGACAGGCTTTACGTTAAATTAAAACCAGCAGAACTTATGACCCGCTCAATGACCCGCTCGTGTAGCAAGTTGCGGGCCTCGAAAATGAGCCCGCGAAATTCACTAGAAACTCTCAAATTGTCAACTCAATCAATCTGACGCGTGGCTGTTCTGGAAGTATCCACGAGCGCGTTTACTAATCAGTATTTTCAATCAAATCCTAAGCAAGATTAAGCCACATTAATTGCTTAAAATGAACAGTGGGCAAGAAAGCGGAATGTTTGGAGAGACTGTAGTCCGCGAAGAGCGTACCATGGAAGGTGCAGTTGAAGTGGTGTGCGAGACTCCGATTGCAGTCACCGATGGGTTAGTGAGTCTAACTTACTTGTCATGTGCAAATTTAGTGTGTGTTTAAATAAACTGTTCAACTAACTATCTATGTTCAAAGGAAATACTCGAGTACCAATCAGTTCAGATAAAAAGAAGCGGTTGCGATGTTAGTAATTTCAGCAGTAAAACGTCTTCTCTCTTGGACGTGTCCAGGAGGAAGTCGACGGACATCGCATGGCACGATACCGAGGTTCTAGTTCTCATAAATACTGGTTTTGTAATTTGCATGTACTGTACATTTGACATGTCGGATTCGGTGAAGGCGGAAGGAAGCAGCTCACCAAGTTTAGGCCATGTTAACTCGAAGTAATGCACGACACTAAATTATGTCGGCGTACAAGAAAAATCTTGACTGAAAATCCTAAAGCAAGTCCTAGCCATGTCAGAGATTCAAAGTTTACCGAAGTGAATACGTTGAATTAAATGGTTAAATACTGACTAAAAATAAGAAACGTTAAAAGACCTAAACAGCGTTTCCTGAGGAAAACAAGAACTACAATCTTGGACAAAATAAATGGAAGATCTGAACCACCCCTCTCCCCATTTCAATGATGCCAAAATGGCGCGTTCTTTGCTCCTTTGCGCCTTCATCATTGCTTTGGGGGGGGGGGGGGGGGTTCTTATTTATTTTGTCCGAGATTGTAGCTCTTGGACATGTCCAACTGAAGGTCAATATTGAACGTGCAGTATGAAGAGGAAGGTCAGCACATTAACAGTTATATGATCCTTTCATTATTTTTTATACATATACGCTCGAAACTACACTTAGGAAGATAAAAGGAATTGTAATGTCACGGTTATTCCTCTGATTTATTTTTACACGCGTTGCCTCCATTTGCCATCACTAGGAGACGAAATGCGAGAAAAGTTCTCTCGCCAGTTGTAGCTCAGTCCGGAAGTAGACTCTCGTGCCGGGGGCAAATTTCCTCCATATAAACGGATTTAAGGTTCAGCCTACTCAGTGTCCGTTAACGACTGAAGGTTAGAGCAGTAATCAAGAACATTGCTTTTGTCGCCAGTTCTTTGCGTCCAGTTGTGATTCACTCCGCTTGACATGACATCGAAGTTGAGTATTCAAAGGCAGATCCGATTTCTCTGCATTGACGGAGTGTCTGAATATCGCTACATATAGAGATGATATGCGGATTAAGATAGGATTTCTTAAGATAGGTGACGTTGACGGTGTGGGAAAAAAAGCTCTTCTCGTTTTCATTAACGTGTACAGAGCTTCACTTTTATCTCCTGAACAAAATTTCTTTTTATTAATGAGCCTAATCGATTCCTTTCCCGCTAAATACCGCACCTCGCTGATTGAAGAGATTCCAAATGATCCCAAAATTAGACTGGGAAGCAGGAACTCAGTTCAAATCCTCGACTCTCCTCTCAACAAATTCATGAAATCTATCTGAGAAAGAAACAAATTCCACCTACTGCAAAAAGGAAACTAACCGATAAATACCCTGACATAAACGTGGAATGGGATAGTGTTTACTCTTTACTCTTCCGTTCACTCTGGAATAGAAGACTAGGGAGATTCACGAATGTACAAAATCTTGAATTCTATTGTATATACAAACGAAAAACTTTATCTTTTTGGCTTAGTTACCTCCCCTATTTGCAAGTTAAAAACGATGGACAAAATAACTAATGATAAAAGTCTAAAAACAATATAGAAATATTAAAAGTGTATAAATCAAGATTAGCCTAGATAATTAAATTATAGAGGAAACGAGAAATGACCTAAATAATAAAATAACAAAGCTAAAATACTAAATGATTAATTTAATATATCTTCCCTTTGTCAAGGAACGGCGGAATCCACCGAGCATTTATTCTTTTCCTGGGGACATGTGTTATCCTGGCTTAAAGATTATTAGGGAAATATTAACTTTCTTCTAAAAAATTCCAAAAAAATCTACCCACGGATCATGGTTTTATTGCTTGGATTAAATTGATTTACAGAATTGGACTTCTAATTTACAGAGAAAAAAAAAGCTTTCACATCATTTCATTAAATACAGTATATGTTGATTGTAAGTTTTATTTTGTAAGTAGTTCATTGTAATTATGTATTGTTAGTGAGCTTCTTCAGGTTAATAAAAAAAGGAAATCCAAAAAAAAGAGTCAACTTTAAAAGGAAACTCTTTGGAAAATTTCTTTTCAGCAGCCCTGGTGTACCAGATCCCCTCGGCGACCCAATGGTGGCATCCCTCAGCCCTAGTCCCCCTGTAGAACCCTCCAAACCAAGCTCCAAACTGTCCTGTGTTGCCTGTGTGGATTATTTTTGCGCATGCAACACTACAAAGTCCAGGTGGTACCAATTAGAAGGAAAAGGTATGTACTCGACAAATCGGCAGGGACCGAGTGTTTCTTACGCCACGATGAAAAGTTAATATTTCAAAAAGTTACCATTATTGATAGCTCTTGCCAGTGTTAGTACTCTTATTTGACTGGAAAAATTACTTCAATGTGATTGGCTGATAATAGGCCAAGTTTTCGTTTATTTT
The DNA here is from genome assembly GCA_019787425.1 of Platygyra sinensis. Classification (NCBI taxonomy): domain Eukaryota; kingdom Metazoa; phylum Cnidaria; class Anthozoa; order Scleractinia; family Merulinidae; genus Platygyra; species Platygyra sinensis. The sequence goes on along the minus strand of JAHPZR010021411.1, from coordinate 13,745 downwards.
TAATCACACTTAATTTGCGCCGCTCTAATTTTGCTCATCATATAATAAGTCATAGTAGTCGATTGTCATAATCATAACAGTCCTGTCCAAGGGGTGAAAAGTGCAATGAGGTTATCTCTTTGTGAAGCAACAACCTGTGAGACAAGGCCTGGCTACATCACCGGGAACTATGTGCCTACTCTTTTCGATAAGTGTGTAGGTTCTTTAACGTCTCCTGCTAACCATGTAACACTGAATATGCAGGAGACAGGACCCACGGTTTATAGTCCCTATCCGAGAAGACTTGAACGTCTAACAATTTGCAGATAGAATTAAAAAGGCAGCACATTCTCCTAGCCTTAAGTTATTTTAAGATCCTGATCGAACCCTCGACCTCGCGCACAGCAGTCTGGCGCTATACCAACTGCGGGGTTATAAATATATAAAATACGTAATAAAAAATAAAGAAATGATAAATTATTAAATAAATAAATGAACAAACAAATAAATAAATAAATTCGTAATCGTTCGAAAGCTGGACCAATCAAGGATTTACATCTTTTACCATCTTTTCCCTCTCAAATTGCACTAGCTCTCCTAAAGGCTCGTCCGATTTTAAGGGAGTTTCCATTCGCTCCAAAACTTGGAGAAACTCTTGTGGGAGTTTGAGTAAATTAACTTAACAATAGCCTCCAAAAAGTTGGGACGAAATTCTCCGAGAGCGTAGCTCGCAGAAAGCTGTTCACTTCTCGGAACAGGAAATATTTATACGAGCATACTTTGGCGCCAAATGGAGGCTATTGTGTTTATTATCCTTCAAATATTTTTCGCAGTACGCGCAGTTTTGCAAATTAGGGAATATTAAGTGTTAGCTAGCGAATATATTTGATCGATTATAATTAACAACTATTCACCGAAGTGGAGGTGGCTATCGGTGGATATTTACCGAGCTTATCCACCGCTAGCCACCGACACTGAGGTGAACAGTTGTCTTAGTATAAACTGAAACAGTGAGATAATACGTACCACAAAAATTAATTTGTATGATTTCTTCACTTGTCACGGATGCAAACCGGGACGCCATGTTTTCCGAGTTGCTCGGAGGTAAATAACAAAGGATATTCGCAGTTTGACGAGCCAATCAGAGCGCGCCTTCAACGCTATCCACTGTTTTAGTATATACTATTTTCGGATATTTCTTTAGCCAGGGCATATTCGGTCACATGACTCGTTTAGACCAATCGCGCTCAAGCGAGAATATTTGATAGATTATAATGTGTTATTAAATCAGTGATTATTATTTATTTTTCTCCCCTTTGCATATATTATCCTTAAGTATATATTTTCTGGTTTTATTTTCAGGTTGTTGCTGCGTCCTCTTGCTTCTTTTGTTGTATCTGGTTATCGGGGTTATTTTACTCCCCTTTGTATGTCTTTGTTGCTGCGCTTTGAATAATACCGATGGAACCAAGCACATAGATATACCTGTCGGCGACGACTGGTGAATTAAGATTCCGATGGTAGTGTTGCCCTTTCAGCTCTTTGCCGGCAATTGTAAACTTAATGCTTTCTCTCAGGAAATGTAAAATTAATTACAAAACGCACCATTGCCTGAACAGCAGGCTTTACCTGATCTACAACTAGACGGAAACACAGATTATATTCGATCTGAAACTAATATTAGAGAACTGAGGAATAGAGAATGAGGAGTCTGTCAGTGTAAGTTCTGAAAGCTTTTATTCTTCTAAAATCCGTTGCATCTTCTGCTGCTGCTCACTACAAGACTCAAGGCTCGCGAATTTGTATGCCAAGTGTAGTTACTCCGGGATTCTAGTAAGGAGAGAATCAAATGGCTCAAAACAAGGTACTCGGATGCAAATCCTTCAGGGACCTATTTGGTTAATTAGAGAAAGCAAGAATCAACCAATAAAAACTGTCGAATGCAGAAACGTTTGTAAGCAAGTGTTGACCTTGGATCAATTTAAGGGAAGTAGAAGCCAAGGTCGCGATAAAAATGCAAACTGTGTTTACGCCAAGTGGGAGGCGCTGTGGTCTTAGTGCGCTCGTCTCCGGATTCCTGGCCAGGAACATTGTGTTGTGTTCTTGGGAAAGACACTTTACTCTCACAGTGCCTCTCTCCGCCCAGGTGTATAAATGGGTACTTTTGCTGTCAACATAGGCAAAAAAGCAAAGTCTGCATACGAGTCAAGTGGCTTATCAGTCCGGAGCTTATCCCGGTTTCTGTAGCAACCAACTCCCCGCTGGATGGGATGCTAGTCCATCACAGGGATACCCCCAGCATTAAATTCGCCGGTGCCCATGTATACACCTGGGTTGATAGAGGCACCGTGAGAGTAAAGTGTCTTGCCCAAGAACACAACACAATGTCTGCCAGCCAGGGCTCGAACCCGGACCGCTAGCTCCGGAGTCGAGCGCACTAACCATGAGGCCACTTCGCCTCCCACATAGATATTGCCTGCTAGCTGTAAAATTTGAAGCTACATTATCTGAGCATAGCTGCAAGTAACACCATAATTTACCCTTATCTGAAGAAATATCATCCTGGAGCTTACGTTGAATAGCCAGTACATTCAAGTGCTAAACAAATTCCTTCCAGAGAACAGCGATAGCATCGATGCAGAGAACTAAATTTAGTTATTTGTTTTGGTGGCGAGCTGGAGTCCGATTCTCACAACAAAGGTTTACCTCTGTATGTGCGTACAGTCTTTGTCATCCACATGAGATTGGCGATCGATTGGAGTCCACACGACAAAGATAAAAGTGTTGACGTTTCCGTACAGAGCTGACAGAGTTACCCTGATAAACTAAACTCTTACACCTAAAAACAAAAATATTGTTGATATTACTCTGACAAAATACACGTTTCCAGACCGAAATGTGTACGTGTTTATATGTTGTGTTGTGGTTTCACCTGCTTCTATAAAAACACACTTGTACTGTGCAACGGTCGATTTTCACCTTTATTCCTTCGATTTACCATTGAGCTCTAATTAGAAAAAGACCATCGCAGCTAAATACACAACTTAAGTACTTGTGGTAGAGCCTGAAAAAAATCAGGTATCAACTGTATTCGAATCTATGACCTCTGTGATACAGCTGTGCTCTCAAGCCAACTGGGAGGTGTTCATAATGTGGATCAATAAATAAATTTCATATAGTCTATAAATATAAATAGTTGTGCGTTTTTATCATGAGCCCCTGGCTCGGGAGATTTGGCAACCACTCCCTCGGTTTACGACTTTGCCTTGACGTTACATATTAACAACAAAGGTAATCAACTAGCAACACATGAATTCCATTGTTAAATTATTTAACTAGAGAAGGCACGGATCTGTGACTGTCACGTTTTCCCTTTGGCCAAGCCTGACAGTCCCTTTCAGTGAGCGTCCGTTAAAGTGTCCGATCTGATAGTCTACACCCCCGGTGTACCTCCGTGAATTTGGACGCAAATGTGCGGCGTACCTCTCGCTACCGCTACCCTATTTTAGACCAAACTATGACAATTTTCCCATTCCCTTTTCAGACGTGACCGTAGCATACCCCATTATCAATAATTTTTTTTCACCAAGACCTACTCAAGGAAATGCTTCTGCGGTTTACATAAACATTGATGGTGGACGATAACCGTCTCCCATTGTTTTTAAACTTTAACGGATAAACATCAGCACTCTTTGTCAGATGATACAACAATAATGGTATCACACAAATGCGCAGTTACGTAGCTATTAACTCATACTTCAACGTGCCTATTTGCACGCGCGCTTTCGCCCATACACTTGATAACGCTCGGAGACTGGGAAAGAAACTGATTGAACCGAGATCACCAAGCTACGCTTAAATGCAAGCGATTTTGGAAACTGGAAGTTACCTACAGAGGATCGGGACGCGTAAGCGATGTTAAGTGTTCGAGAAGAGCGCGCGGTTGTTGGGGGAGTTGAGCTGGCGAGGAAGACAGTAATAGCTGCTACAGATGAAGGGTTAGTGTCAGACCTCGTTGTTTAAGTGTTTTTTTTAGTCTTCGTAAAGATCAGTGACAGAGGCAGTGATTCATATTACGATATAGGTAGCGGGCTTGGATTGAAGAGAAAAAAGATGACAAACCTCAGTTTTTGCACTTCTGTTCATAGCTCACTGCAAAGTTTCTGGCCAAATAACTTACCTGCCTGCAGTTGTAAACAGTATGGTGACGAAGTATCCGTTGAGGGACACTGAATAATGCAGTAATACAAGTGCTATCGTATTCCAAAAACACGGAAGTGGTGACTTAGCGATTGAGCAATTTTTGTGATACGCAACGTTTTCGGCCGAATGAGAACTGGAGACACTTAACATATGTCTTTATAGCTGGCATATCTCAACTTTCGTGTCACTGTTGTATCAGTAATTCGCGAAACGCTTTTAAACTTCTGTAAATTCCAGCATAAAGTGTTGATTGTTGCGATAGACGCCCTGTTTCGTAATTTCTGCTTCGGCCGATTGCGCACGTTTATCAATTACGTGCATTTATTTGAACGCTAAACAGAAGTCTAACGCCTCGGTAAAGTTGAGATGCTTAACATATGTCGTAAAAGCTATCTATCTGACTGATAAAATCATTTTTTTGTGAAATACCATTAAACTCCAGCAAATTCCAGCATATAATGGAGCCATTGTTGTCGAGATATACACCCTCTTCCCAATCAGGTCTGGAATAATCAAGCACGTCAACTCAATATTATTTTTAAGAACGCCTAACAGAAGTCCAACGACTAAGGGTGTCTGAATTCTACTTTCTTCTATTTAGAGGTAACTTCTAGTCTTACTAGAGTTTAGTTTGTAACCATTTTAAAAAGCTCCAACTGATTCGACTAATTAATTGTGTGCTTAATAAGATCAAATAAATATTTAGAAGTTCATGAAATCCAGTGGTTTTTAAAATATTTAGGAGCTTTGCCGGCAAGACGCAGCTCTGGCGTAGATCAAACTATTATGAATTTATCTTGCCGAAAGTGCGCGCTTTCTTCGAAATACACGTAGTCTTAAACCACCCGTCTATACTGCATTCAAAGTTGTAATCAATAATTTTCTGTCACTATTTCAAGGTTCAGTTCACATATTTGTGTACAGCTGATCACATATGATTTCCATTGCAATTTGGAATAAATAAGCACGACTTACAAAATTGTGCGAGCTCGTAGGGCGAGTGAAATTTTCAAGTACTTCTTTACTGCAAGTTTCGGCCTCAAGTTATTTCTCTCTTTCTTGTCTATCACTTAAGATCGGTTTAGTTATTCTCCTTTTTTCTTTGGACTTTACTCAGTCTCTTACTAAGGAAACCTTGTTGTTTCGCGATTTGAAACTAGCGCTTAATGAAAATGCTGGCAGTGAGAAACTTCTTCTCTACTAGCCATTTACATTTTTTTCCGGCAGATTTAATAATAAGTCTGTTTATTCCCATTTACTTTTTTATTGTCTTTACTTTCCTTAGTTGGTAAGTAGAATCCTGCAAATAGCACTGAGAACAAGAGTTAGGCGTCAAAACTTTGGTTCATTGCACAAAACGAAACAGAAACTTACAAGATGTGCCTCTTTGAAAGTCAAATCTTGTTTTGTAAAAAAAAACAGGAACTGCTGGCGTCAATGCTTTAAGCATAGTTAAAAGAGGGGAATGGTTATGAAACTCGTCAAAGTTCTTTGTTGTCTGTTTTTGTTCGCTTTTTTTTGGTCCAGACCGTGCACAAAACACAACAGTTGTTTACTCCGCATTGAGGAACAAACCAATAGAAACGTGTTGGTTACGTCACTCATGCATAGTGTATGAGAGCAAAACAAAAGATTGTGCAGGGTCGTGGACCTTCCAACATAAATCTTGGCATCTTTGTTTATTCCTTTCATGTTTGCCGGGCTTACTAACCAGTCCCCTGTATTAACTATGCTTTAAGTGATTTTAAAAACCTCAAAAGAGTGTGGCTGGTTGCCATAGATACAAATTTGAGCAAAACCTTCAAAATTCAGTATTTTCTCTTCATGCGTGCAATCGAACGTAATTGATCTTTCTCCACGACCATATTGAAACAAACTTTTCGGTTTATTTTGGGGTATGTACCACCTCAACGTCCTTAACAGACCAAATAAAGTTCATGAATTTGACCTCCCTTACATGTTGGTGACTCGTGATATCAGCTTAGAGGTTAGATGTACACGCAAATGACAAATTTGGGACTTCTGGATATTTTTCTTTCAGAATTGTTGCCACGGAAATAATTGAGAGGAGAGAGCATACTGTAATCGACTTGCCTGGGAGGTAATGTATATACATATATTTTCCTTTACAGTGAAACCTGTATTAAGCGGCCCCCATATTAAGCGAACATTCCTATTAGGAGGACACCGGCTGAAGTCCTAAAATTTTCTCCCCACTTTTATTGTAAATTATACCTAAATTCATCGGACACCTCTGTAAAGCGGATGCCAACATCAATATTAAGCCATTTTGTTGCACAAAACCTGCAATAAGCGGAAACTCAGTTAATTAAAAGGCTTTTTACTTCTAAAGGTTTAGCAGAGACTCCTTTAAAATTGTTCAGCGATGTCGTTTTCAAGCTGAGTGACTATGCCAGAATGGTGCATTGATTGACTGACTTAACATTGTACTATGCTAGTCTTTGATTTTACACTGTGTTACAAAACTTCGGAGTTCAGTAGGGTCTCATGCAAGGGTGCCCGGCGCTCAATACAGGTATTCGCTCTTGTACTTCACGAACAATGATTTAGTATTTAATCTTTCTGTGAGGATGAGATCTCTAGGTGTGTTTCCTTGTCCTCTTTCCTCAATGAGTCAAGCCAAGAAGCTGACGGAATGCCGAAATTTCGTTCTATGGGGTATATCCTAAAATTATGATAAATAAAGATACTGTGTCTATTTTTTTCGTAGGCTAATAATGGTTTAGGCTCTTTCGAGGTTCTATGCAAGTGTCTTCTCTTCGAATTAGGCGGGTATTGAGTAGCGTTCTTCATTCTGCAAACGTTCGCCAAAGTTTTACCGAAAAGGCAACCAAAGGAAAGAAACGTGACAGGAATCTCTATACCAATAAGTGTTTATTTAAGATGAGGAAGAAACCTATTTAAAAGCCAAAAAAATGTTCAAAATTTAGCAGACGTGCTTCGCTGCATTCAATTGAGGCTCTGCCTGGGCCCGGTTGTTCAAAACCTCGATTAGCGCTAATCCCCGATTAAATATGCTAATCCGCGATTAAAATTTAATCTGCGATTAGATTGCGTTGCTCAAAGCCCGATTAACGCCAATCTGACTCTAATCGGCGGGTTAAATTTAATACACCTCCGAAGCAAGATTAAGTCACTAATCGGCCGATTAATATTGAAAAAAAAGGCCGACTTGTTGTTTGGCCTTCCTTGCGTGAGACAAAGACGAGCACGAATCTATCAATATAACGATAGCATACTAATTTACAGCAGTTAAAAGCTTCACACTTGCTATAGATTTGGCAAAACCTCAATTGAATACAATACAAACCTCATAGAGGCAGATTTACAGAGGGAAACGAATTGTTATTACACTCTGAAACCAATCGACCAAGTGCTGATAGCACTACAATTTTATGCGAGTGGTGTCTTACTGCAAGTTATCGGCGATACAACTGGAGTAGACAAGTCCACCGTTTCACTGGCAGTTCATAACACGGACGCCATATTGAAAACAATCACAGTGCTTACTCACGGGAAATTGCATTATGGGATATTAACTGTCGATTAGCGAGACAATATAAGTGGTTTTTACACCACGTACTAACCGTTAATCAGCGATTAACTAATCTGCCCTCTAATCGGGCTTTGAACAACGTTCTCAAATCCTCCGATTAGCTAACCCGGTGTTAGTGGTTTTAATCGACGATTAGGCTTAATCGGAGGTTAGTTTAATCGGGGTTTTGAACAACCGGGCCCAGATCTGTAGCGAGCGCGAAGCTTTTGATTGCTGTAAATTAGTATGCTATCGTTATATCGATAAATTCATGCTCGTGTTTGCCTAACGCAAGGAAGGCCAAATAACAATCTGCCATTTTATTTCAATATTAGTCGGCCGATTAGTGATTTAATCTTCCTCCGGAGGTGTATTAAACTTAACCCGCCGATCAGACTCAGATTAGCGTTAATCGCACTTTGAGCAACGCAATCTAATCGCAGATTAAATTTTAATCGCGGATTAGCATATTTAATCGGGGATTAGCACTAATCGGGGTTTTGAACAACCGGGCCCAGGGAGCTGCTTTAAATCCGTGATTTTCAATCAAAACTCAATTATTTCAACGCAAACCGATCGTCATGTTTTCGCAGCTGTTACACCTTTAGTTAATATGCCATTCTGAGGCCACCTAAACATTGATGTGCGTTTTTCCTGTCCATTTTAAGTCCAAACTGAATTTCTCCGTTTTAGGAATAAAAACAAGAGGTTGGAAGTTTGCGCATTTGGCCCAACAACGCGCCATGATATTTCAATCCAGAGATAAGTTAATTTCCGATATTTCAGTGCTCATACAATGTTCTGACAGTGCTCATTCAATTCGGCTCTCCGCGGATCCTACAAACTGCAAACGACAGCCGCAAAGGACAAGTTTCTCACTCCCCGGGTCCGAAGACGGCGAATTTTTGGTGTGTCTCCCAGAGTGCATTTTGCTTCCACCAAGTGATAAATCGTGCGCGACATTAGCACGGGGCAAATAAGGCCTCGTCCACACGTAACCGGATATTTTTGAATCCGCAACTTTTTCTTTCCGGATTCAAAAATTTCCCCATGTACACGTTATCGGATTCGTTGCGGAATTATTATTTTCCACTCTGGAGAACGGATTTAAAAATATTCGGACTTGCCGGATGCGTGTGGACGGAAGCCGTATACGGAAGGGAAAAGTTGTGGATTCAAAAATATCCGGATATATATATGTGTGGACGGGGCCTAGATGAGACATCGCTTATCATAAAGAATGCTGCTTTCGCGCATTAAGCGACGACAACGTCATCGCTTTAAAATAATGTTAGTTAATGAATTCCTGTTAATATAGCTAGTTTATTTTTGTATTTTTTTTTTGTGACTCCTAGGAAGACCATTTTTATGATAAGATTTCTTATTTCAAATAAAGATTGATTGATTGATTGATTGAATATTATGGTACATGAGAAATGAAGGAAACCTCTTTGGACAGTTACCTCATTGTAATCTATTCTTTGTGGCTTTGCTAGTATTTCTAGGGAATCTGTTCTCAATTACATTCCAATCTAAATTTTGGGATAATGCCCCACTGCTTCTGCAACCCTCGCCCCCTTGAAAAATGCTGGATCCGCCCCTGCAACCTTCGCTTGCTAATGACATTTGTTTTGGCTAGCAATACTATTTTACTAATTTTCGATTTCCTTTTCAGCGTTCCGGCGGCGCCAAGGTAAATCCTCTGTTATGTTTCAACTTGCTAAAATTGTAAGCTGAATTTTTTTTGAAGCAATTATTCTAGCACCAGTTATAAACAATAGGCTCCAAGCCACCATCTAGTCCTGCCGTTCGCTGATTGACCTGATTGTTGACCGAGAACGATATGTCGGAAATAAGAAACTGAAGTGAAACACCTATTCATAATTCACCAGTGATAACAATTTTTTGGAATTCAACAGAATTTGACTTGAGTTTATATTGAATCCAAAATTAGTTGAAATTACAAACCCTAAAGGAGACAATTACTATTATCGTGTAATAAGTTAACCAGATCGACAGCCGACAGTGGTCTCGGGTCACGGGAGTGTACAGTCCGAGGAGACAGCTGCAATTCAATCAAGTCGAAGTCCTACTATTTGCTGTGCCTTTCAATAACACGCAGACTCTAATTCTCAACTGCGTTTTTTGCTACCGTCAATCAAATGTTCGGCGGCTCCTCCCAGCTTCCAACTACTGCCGAGAACGGCATAGAAACGGCCGTTTTTTGAGGGTTGCCATAAATACAATAGTGGAAGACTTCTGACATCCTGCAAAATAATTTTGTCAATTTTTAGCGCGCTTCCTGCACTACCTAGCCCACCTCAGCCTGTCACAGTTAAAGACTCTCCACCGTCGTCCAGTGAGTTTTCCTGGGTGGACTGTTGCTTTCGGTGTGACAGCAGTCACGAGTGGTACGAACTACAAGGAAAAGGTAAAAACTTAATAAAAGCATGTGAATAAAATAGCTCTGTAATCATATTTTTTAAGAATGTACTACGGCTTTCCAGGCCGGTGCGAAGACTTTTCGGGAACTTCGTGAAACAGGCCTCAGTGGTACTGAGATGGACTGAGATGAGCTATAAGCCTCTGATCAGTTGATTAGGATGTGGTTATTTATTTGAGGGTGGCGCTTTTTCCAGTAAAGACTTATTTAACTGGAAAAAACCGAAACAGAATGCATATCATTATGTTGGGATGCGGAAAATATTGAATTAAAAACAGAAAATCTACTTACAGGGATGGTCGCATCTTTTGTGTGGTTAATGGAAATAAAAATGGAAATGGAAATGTTTTCTGGGCTAAATTTTATTATTATTTTGCAGGTTTTTGTCTTGCTCTGCTACTTCTATTGGGCTATTTGATTGCTGGAGTTGTTATTGTGGCGTTTTACCTGGCATTATGTTTCATTGGGTGCATTACCAATACAGACTGCGATTGATGTTTTCTTACCAAGCTCAGTGTGTAAGGTTCAAGGAGTGAACTGTGACTTGTAGCTAGAAGAATTAGTGATAGTGACTGGACCGACTCAAAATCGAAAAAAGGATGTACGCTAAGATGGTCACTGAGGCCCAAGAGCTTGAATTGTGCGAGAAGTACAATTGCAAATTAATCGTATCAATGACACATTTAGAGGTTACACGTTTTAAGGTGCCTATGTAGTGAAAAATACTTGCTGCTTATTTGAAAGGCTGTTCAAATTAAAGAATGACGTTTCTCTTTTTAGAATATGATGTCATAAGTAGCTCCACTAAAATGTAAATCACAGAATCAAGAAAAACTCTACAAATATTTAAGCGGTGTTCTTCAAACTTGACAGAAATGGACGTCGCAAAATAAACCAATTGAAAGTCAATGTGCTGTTTCCATGAAAATACTTTGGCTCCAGTCTCTTTCTGTGAAAAAACCTTAATTGAAAAGCTTTCAAATGAGCTGCAATTATTTTTCGTTTCATAAGCACTTTAAGAAGTTCGGCAGGCCGAAGGATTTTGCATAAGTTTTACTAACAATAAAACACATAATTGACGAGCAAATGGTACCCCGTGCTGAGGTCTTTTGTGTTTGGCTGAATTGAATATATCGAAATTGGTCTTTCGGATACTGGTAATTATAATCCATTAAATGTTTTCGCTCGCGGGCGATTGGTCTAAACACTTCACGCGACTGGATATATTCTAGCTAAAGCTGGGGAACATCCGAGATTATAATCCATCAAATCTTTTCGCTTGTGCGCGATTAATCTAAACACGTCACGTGACCGAATATCTCACAGCTAAAACTGGAGGATATCCGAGATTATAACCCACCCATTAATTTCTGATTGATTTCATTTGCTATTTTACGTCACGTGGTATAAATCTCCGGACAGTTATCACGCAATAACCCCCGCCCGAGTCGAAGAGAAACATAGTCAACACAAGAATTTCAACTTTTCTTTTCTCTTATTTAATATTGAAGGAAACCAAACTAGTGTTACTGAGTCTAGCGATGGTGACAATAAAAAGCTGATGGCAAGTGCTGTTCCGGAAAGTACAAAAAAGTCGATAGAGTCTAAAAGTTAGATATTTTGAATAGGTTATTGTCTAATGTCGGCGAGACGGTTTGTGGCTGGCACGTGAGGATCTTGCGACGCATTACAGTCGCTCGAATACTGTGGGATTTTGATTTTCTTCGAGGGCTAGCTCCGGGCCGTTTGGATGGATTTTCGATTGGAAGGTACGAGAAGAATCGTGAATCTTTTGACCTTTATGCTGCGAAGTTTGAAAGCGGAGCGATGCGATTTTGGCGGGAAAAATCGCCCCGGCGTTGGACCCCTTTCAAAAAAGGTTTCCACCCTTGTCTTTCTATTATACAGAACAGTCAACGGCGAACTCAAATTCATTCAAAATCGCTCAAAAAACCGCTTTTGAGGCAAAAGGACGACTATACACCACAGGTAAGGTAATTCAACGTTTATTTATCATTGATTTACACACACAGTTAGCGATATATGGCTATAGGTGAGGAAAACGGTGAATCTAGTACATTTACTATAAAATAACAATCGGCTACCCGGACAGATTGTGCGGGCCCCCTGTGTTTTTAGTAATAGTGCAAAGCGCTATTGAAGTTGGTGAGTATTCGTTATTTGTTCAGAAATGCGAAGCGATTCTAAATTATGTTTTGGGTTTGCACAAATTTTACGAGCCTCGTGTCACTCGGCAGTCAGAAGTTCTTCCCGCTTTCCACCAAAATTTGCTCTTGAACCTGCTGAGATGTCGGTGTAGAAATACCAAGCGTTTTCTGGCCTCAATAATTGCCTCGGCAAACTAGTACAATTGTACAAATAGCTATAATAAAACGCTTCAGCTGTCGGTGACGAAAGTCCCGTGTAACAATTCAGTTGCGTGACAAAGGGTTTTCGCTCCAAAAGGAAGTAAGCGTTGTTGAAAGCGACGAAGTTCTACGGTGAGCTAAACCATAGCTAAACCTTATTTATAATCGCTTCGCCTTTCTGAACAAATATCGAATACTCTCACAGTGTTCCAACTTTAATCAGTTTGTAGAAATTAGTGTATGAGAGTTGATCGACACGCTGAGTCAGTGACGAAACTTCGAGATTTTCTAGTATGCCCAGGCATGACAATTTCCTCCACAACAAAGCCAAAATTACAATTGAAATCACTTGACATTTCTAAACAAGATCTACAATTTTATAAACGATTGGGTGAGTTTTTCCGTGGAAATTCTAGAACAATTCCAGACTGCCGGGTAAGTAGTATTAAAAGCACTTCCCGGCTGCTAGGTACTAGTCTAGACACAATGTAAATGAAAACACTTCAGTAATAGTTGCAGTAGTCCCAGAACAGCAGTACATGACCTCCCGTCCTGAAATGTGAAATAAATTCCCATAATCATCATAACCTTGAAAACAGCCGAAAAGACTTCTTTCTACTCGTGATTATCGTATTAAAGTTGATGTCTGCTCTGAAGACGGAACTCAGTTATTCGACCTCAGCGACCGTCAGGTGATAGATTTACCTCCACGACCTGACCTGACGAACATTATATTAATTTCAGGATTAATTCGAGCCACTGTAGTCTTGAGCATTGGCTTTAAATCTTAGAGTTTTAAACTTGGGCCCCTTAGCTTTGCGTATAATTTTGAAGACTTTGGCGAACGAAAGAAAAAAATTATACTATCGGGTCCTTTCTACGGCGTGGAATCAGGTTAACATGGAATTATATAGGTGGATGTTGCATGAATCAAAAACAAAGCGAAAGGCCTTTCCGTGCCTTGGCAAACATGCTTCTGGGGCTTTTAATTTAATTTTAACTGTTTCAAACCATTTTACGCATTTTAAAACGATTTTGAAATTTTTGACCCTTTCAATTTTTTACCCGTTACTCGGTTTCTCGTTACTTCGTTACTCGTTACTTCGTTACTCTGTTAAGTAACACCCGTCATTAACCAAATTTGGTGGATATGTCATTATTTGATGAAACAAACTTATGACTTTTAATATGGTGG
>JAHPZR010021409.1:0-10000 GCA_019787425.1 Platygyra sinensis | reverse complement strand
TCATTTGGTTGAGAATATGACGTCATCACTTGACTAATTTGGACATTTTAAAAACTTGAATATCTCTGGAACGAAAATAGATATTTGAAAAAAGTAATCGGCATTTTTCTTGTCATACAGACTACTTGTTTATATTTTAAAATGGCTTCAATAGGAAAGATGCAATTTTCGTCATAATACCACTTTTAATTTTGGCGGTAATCACCCCTCATATTTTATCGCGCGCGACTTCGCGTCCGGATTTTTTTTTAAGATTTCGCGATTTCAAAACCAGTTCGGGCGTGGTGAAAAAACTAGGGAGCCACCCTCAAGTGCAGTTTTCTCAAATGCTTACTTTTGTACCGACTGACTTTACGCCGACAATTCGACTTTGCAAGGAATTTAAGTACTACTCACCTACAAGCAGCTGGCGCGAGAAATTTTAAAATTCCGACCGGTTATTCACCTCAGCGTCGATGAAAGTGACGCAGCTCGGTAAATATCCACCACTGTTCACCTCCACTTCGATGAATAATTGTTCATTAAAAATTTCCGCTGTCTAAAGATGTGAAGAGGCATTTATTTAGTAAGTGATCACAACATGTGGGCCCAAGAACTTCGTCTGAGTTGGAAATGTTATTTATAATTATTCAGGATATATAGAAGATAACTTTGACGTGCTCTCGAGCTCCCGACCCTGCTAATCTGTCTTTTGCCCGCAAACATGCGCTTAGGTGGTATATTAGCCCGTCTGTAAATTGCATATGAAAGCTATGTGATTGTAATGTTTGCTCAGGCCAGGAGACTCAAGCGTGTCCGATCGTAACAAAGCTTCAGTATGTATGCGTAATCATTCTTAAGCTTGAGTTAATTAAATATAGTTGCTATGAACTTTTTTCTTGTTGCTCAAACAGCCACTGACTTTTAGTACGATTTAAAACAAAAGTAAACAGTTACTCAACTGATGCAGTCAGGCTGTATGAGTCACACATATGACACATATTCTGCCATCATATCAAAGCCTGAAACACCTTTAGTTGATTCACCGGCTTGGTTCATTACCAACTTCGGCTGTGTTATCTTTCTGTTGTACTGGACTCACACTGTTCCGGTTGGATTTTATGGCTACGATACAGATGTGAGCAACTCTCGCTACTGCTCCAATGACAGAAAACAAACAGACACAAACTGTGACAGGCAGCGAATACCAGGTGTTAGACAATGGGCTGAACCGGTAAAATAAAAGGATCATGGTAATGTTTTCTATCACAAACAAGATATTGGAGAGCGGAGGCATACTCTGTCTAATGCGGGGTCTTTTCTTGATTGTATCAAAGACTGATATGGTTGGTGACATATCATCCCTGAGCCAGTTAAGACAGGAGCGTAGAGCTGACAGGCTGACGTCTTTCCAACTTGAGCAATCCTGCGAGACCCTCTTCATTCTACAGGCCCAAATAGTGTCAGCTATTAGGATTACCACACTGTGAATCATCAGCACACTAATAATCCACCACTTGTAGGTAATGGTGAAAAAGGTGACGGCAAATAGTCTGCTGCTCAAGAGCAATAAGTAATTAAAAAGGAGAAAACATGTCTGTCCTGCACTGCACTTTGAACCTTCGAAAATGCCGTCGTGAACGGAGTCATGATCTGTGAAAGCCCACACTAAACTCAGGAAAGACACAACTAGGGAAGTCATTTGAATGATCTTCACTGGTTCCTGTTGCACACTCGTAGCATAAAGCTGGATAATAAACTGAGGGGCTGATTCAAGAACTGCTTCAAAAAGTCGAACCACTGAGCCGTGCTCGTTTAAATCTTCATTATCATCGTTGGAGTTATCATCCTTGCGGCATTTCTTGAAATTCCTACAGCAGATCTTTAGTCTTAACCAGGCAGGTGAGAATGGATGGCATCCGCAAAGAAGAGTTTCTTTGATTAAACAAGGAGTTTCTTTGCTTAAGCAAAGAGTTTCTTTGCTTAAACCAAGAGTTTCTTTTCTTAAACTATGGAGATTCCGCATAGAGAAAAAATATGACACACATGGCAAAACAACGAAAGCGAGCCCCACAGCAAACCATGTCTTGTGATCTTCCCGGTAGAATTCCACCAGTGTGAGAATGTCAGTGATGGGATCAGCAAAGCTCAAAATTGTTGCACACAAACTCAAAAAAAACTTAACGTATTTGTTGCCAATCGTATCTGTGATACACTTCTCTATTTCAGGGGGACAACAAGCCATTCTTGTTAAGGCGCTAGAGCTTGTAAGGCTTCTCTGTGATCTGTCAGTCCTTCAGGTTAGAGTATACTGTTGATATTATTTGGAACGCGGAATTTGTAAGCAAGCAACGCTGACTTATAATTAATAATTTAAGACTCCTAATGATTGTTTGCTTTGTTTAAAGGTACTGAAGTAAGAAGTGATTTATTAAGCATTATTCACAATAAACAATTCCAGCCTCTCCTAAGCCCGTACCTCTTTCAAAAATGACAGATGATATCCCGGGACTTGCCATATAATGAAGATATATATAATGATTTAAATTTAATCATGGAGATGAAATCATTTCAGGCTGAAGTGTCCAAACTTCCGTTGCGGGATATTTCAAGATAAACAAGGATCTGATAGCTTTTGGAAAATAGGTTCTTAACTAATGACTAAGTTATTTTTTCGTTCTTCGTTCTGTGGATTTACAACGCGGAAAAACTGTCCTTCATTCGAGTCGAAAAGAGGCATTGACGTCATCACATTAACTGCGGTTTCATGTTCTGCTGACTTTAAGGTATCATGGTAGGTGGATTTTTAAGAAAAATGCGAAAATTTTTTTTTCGCTGTTCAAATTGAGAAGACTGAGAAAAATAATTTGCAGAAAGAATGGAGAAAAAAGCTTTTTTCTTTTTACGATAAAGAGAAAAACTATTTTTGAATCTCATTAAACCTCTGACGGCGCGTTGACAGCTCTAATTAAAATTCACCGCCAGTTGTCACATGTAATGCGAATCGCGGTGTGATATTTTATTAGAGACCTTAAGTATCGTGGCCGAGAACTGCCAATAAAAAAATCACATATTTTTGTGTAATAAATGTTATTTTGACTGAGATATAAATCAAAACTAAATAAAACAAAAAGTAAAACGAAATGAAATTGAAAAGTAATATGACATGAAATTGAAAAGTAAATTGCATTTTAAAAATAAAACTACTTTACTTTTAAGTTAAACTAAAATGGAAATACTTTTCAAAGTGAAATATAAAATCAATTTCAAATGAAATCCACAGTGCAAGTGAAAGTGAATTTCACCGTGGCCGAGCGCTGCCACTACCATCATGCTACGCGCGCTTATAAAACTCTTCGCCTGCGATTCTATTAGCCAATATGGCGGATAACCGTGAGGCTACCTGGACCGATGACGAAAACCTGAAAGAAGTTTTAACTAAATATGTCCAGCAAGGCTTGCAAAGGTCGGAAGCGCTGGATTTTCTGAGACGCGAATTTCCAGAATATGCATGGAGTATTCGTTCCCTTGACAGAAGGCTTCGTCACTTTAACATCTTCTACAATGACAGGAGTGTCGAAGTTCAGGACGTGAAAGAAGCGGTGGACGAGGAGCTTAAAGGTCCTGGTAAGCTGCTAGGATACAGAGCCCTGCACAAGAAAATCAGATTGGAGCACGGGCTAAATGTTACCAGAGACCAGGTTTACGATGTGATGTCTGAACTGGACCCACAAGGTCTTGAAGCCCGTGGTAATGTCGGAGCCAAGAGACAGAGAAGGAAAGGAAACTTCACGACACGTGGTTCTAACTGGGTTCATTCTCTCGATGGACACGACAAGCTAATGGGTTATCAAAACTCAACATTTCCATTAGCAGTGTATGGGTGCATGGACACAGCTAGTAGAAAGCTACTATGGTTGAAAGTTTGGGTTTCCAATCATGATCCCAAATTAATTGGAAGATGGTATCTTGAACATTTATATGAAACTAAGATCATATCTGCGATGTTAAGAGTAGATAAGGGAACCGAAACAGGGACCATGGCCACAATGCATGCTTTCCTTCGCAGACACCACAATGATATGGATCCACACGAAACAGTCATATATGGCCCTTCTACCTCAAATCAGGTAAGGATATTTTTAATACTAGAATAGTGGGGAGGGAATAGGCAATAGGGGTTCAAAACCTCCCACTTTCGCCTGCCTCCTGTATGCCTCCGACCCCATCCACCCCTACACACAGATTACAAACAAACCATAATATTGCATCTAAATTGCTGACTACAGCTATCACCATATAAAGCCCAGTTTTTGTTTTGGAACATTAGGACAAATGTTGATGAAACTCCCCACTATGGTGTCAAAGTTTTGAAATTTTTTTTAAGAAGAAAAAGGGAAAAAGGTGTAGTGGTAAGGTAATTAAAAATAGTTTTATATTGCTATTTTGTAGATTGAAAGATGGTGGAAGGAATTGCATGAGAGGATGGAGAGGTATTTTAAAGATGGTTTGTGTTGGCTAAAAGATCAAGGTCATTATGACCCACACAATGACTCTGATAGGTATGTGCAATAATTTGGATCTGAAGCAGTTATCTTTGGAACCAGCTTTTTGTACCTCTTAACTTTACTGTATGTAATTGAAAGGAATGTCATGTACTTCTTGACATAATTTACTATATTTGCATACAGAAGTGTCCTTTCATGACTGCTTTCAACATTGTATTTTAATGTTTTGGCAGATTGCTCTTGGCCTTCATCATGGTACCTCTTATACAGAAGGAGTTAGATATTTTCAGAGAAACAGTGTGGAACACACACAGGATCAGAGCACAGAGAGACACTGTACTTCCAGATGGTATACCAGACCACATCTATAACTTCCCCGAGAATTATGGGCTTGAAGAGTGTGGTATGTGCCATAGTGTTTTGTGCCTTATAAATGAAAGTACAATGTGGGTCCAGTTCTTTCATTCAAGAAATTAATAGTTCACATTACACATCATCAGCAATCTTAGGGGTTATTACGACTGCCAGTCTTTTATTTCTTGCCCCCTGATGAAATCCCCGTGACAACTAAGTATATAACATCTTGATCCAAAGGCAAAATTCCTTTTGCTGGTTGTTCAATTGTGCACTGTATGTACATAATGCTGCTCGGTCAACATATTTTGCCTCCTTTTATAAAAAGAAAGACTTCCTTTCAGGCGCAATTTTTTTCTGGGAAGGGAAATGAACCCTGCAACAATACTCTTGACATCCAAGTATGATGGATATTAACAGAGAGTAAATGTATAAATTTGAAGTGATCTCTAACCTCCCTGTTAATGCATGTTACAAAGGGTTATTGTTTGAGAAAGCAAAATAAGTGATCGATAATAGTATTAATATAATGGCCATTAATTTCTTGCTCAGGTTTACCAGTTACTGAGGAACAACTCAAGGAGGTGGCAATTGAATCTGGTGTTTTAAGCATTCCAGATGATTTCCTCACACAAGAATTTAGAGAAGAATGTGAACGCATCATTCCTGATAATGATACTATTAAACCAGATGAATGGAAAGATGCATATATGTATTTAAAACAGAACTTCACACTTTCAGTGTAATATAATTGGAACATGTTATATGGTTTATTTGTAAATCTCTGTAAATCTCTGTAAACTGTCATGGAATGGAACAACTTTAACAATATCAATGTATATAACATATCAGCTACTTTTATAAAACCTTTGTTCCAAATAGGTATCTCATTTTGGAATAAGCAACAATCCAGTTATGTTTCTTATTTAGTATAAGTTAACCTGAATCAATCCTTAAAATATCATGTACATTTACAAAATTATTGTTCAAAATATATCTATCATTTTCTTATCAGCAACATTCAAATGATAACTGAATACAGTAATAGCAAAACGTAACAAGAAAATCAGAGCTGGCTGCACAGATTAAATAAGTACAAAAAGCAAGATTGCAATTTAAGAAATTAAATCAGTGTTACACAACAACAGGAACAGTGAATAACTTGTCCTTCGTATATCCTTGTTACATGTACATATATGTCCTTAATGTATCCTTCTATGTTATTTTGACCTGTGGTGGTACTAACTTTTAAGTGACCTATGATGGTACTGACTTAAGTCCTAAAAGTTTGCAATACTTGTTGCACTGGTGTTTCTCAAAAAATTTCTTCATGGCTATTTCAGACAAATTCCCAGTACAGAATTGGTATGTACCATCATCATTTACTAAATGTAACGATGCAATTTCTGGGTCATATAGTGTGTACCCAGCACCCTGAATGTCAAGAACAATAAGCTTTCCCTCAGATTTCTCATGAGTAAAATGGACAAAGGCCTGTGCCTTGTCACAAACTGTACCCTTTTCACATACTTCACCATTATTGTTTATGTACTTAATAAAATCACCGTCAATGTACTCTTCAATTGAAACGAACTCCCCACTGTTTGTCTTGCCCATGAACACCTTTTTATATTCAAATGTTGGGCCAAACTCCGTCAGCTGCTCTTTTCCAATTTGTTCCTTCATTTGAGATGCAAAATTGCGGGCTAAGTAATGCATTTGCACTGACTTCTTTGTGTGACTTTCTTCAGTTTCTTGTGTTGCTTTAATTATTTCCGAGGTACTCTTGAGGTACTTTTTGACGACCCATGTCACTTCTTTGAATCCCTCTGTTATGCTAGTGGCCTTGTAAGCTCGTCGGAATCCACCAGAAGCAAATGGTGTCTCAGCTACCAAGAATTCTGCCTCCACTGGTACATTGGACCATTGCATGTGTTCAAAATCAAACTTATGGATGCTAATGACAGTGGAACTTTTCTTGGAGATGACTTTCCCTAGTTTTAGCATATCCTGGATGGACAAACTCTTAGGGTAAAATTTGCTTGCGCAAACTTTTTTGGGGCTTGGTACTGACACAGCCTTTTTCCTTGGATTGTCATCACACCTTGGTTTTTTGGTCTTTAGCAAAAGTGAGAAAGAACAAAATTATATGGTTATTACGAATAGCTTGCAACAATTCCAAGCGTATTCATTTTTCACCTCTTCCCCCACAAATTTTAGGAATTTGTAAATGAGTAAATGGTCAGCTTGTGGTATACAATATATCCACAGAAGGGTTTAGAAAAGAGTGCATGTAAAACTGTTGCCGATGTAGAAACATCAATTTTTTCCTCTATTTTATGGTACAAACATAATCAAAGATGATGAGTCATTCCATTTTATATTCATCCCACCATCATCCCTTGTCCTAAAAAGATCACCGTGGAAACTGATGCCCCCCCTCCCCCCCCGGGGCGGGTAACACTGATATTGCCAACACCAAGCTCTATATGTGATCAGATATCGTAATGCACCAGCATAATTAAGTGTTGTCACATACATTGTGCGTCTCTTCCCCGCGTTCTTCCTCATCCTGATCATTTGATACTTCGGCATCTGACATTTTTATAAAACGCACATAGAATACTTTATGGTCTGGAATTGGCACATCTTCTTACAAGAAGGCCCACGTTCACCAGCTAAGATGTCGCAAACCATATCTTTATCGATTTGGGCAGCAAAGTACTTCTGACAAGCTTCTACTTTGTTGTCGAAAGTTATTTCATCGAATTCGAAAGGGACAAATTCTCTTGGTCCAATCCTGGTGTACTTTTGCTGTTTTCCAATTACTTCAGAACTCATCCTCTGCACAATTATTTCATCTTTCGCCTCTACAGATTCTCGTGCTGGTCGTTTTCCCTTAGCAGCTCTCTTTTGACGTTGCTTGTTTGCAAACTGCCTCCACTCCGCCATGTTGCACGCTAACACGTGGTCGGCTCTGTTGCTGGTGAGCGCGCGTAGCATGATGGTAGTGGCAGCGCTCGGCCACGGTGAAATTCACTTTCACTTGCACTGTGGATTTCATTTGAAATTGATTTTATATTTCACTTTGAAAAGTATTTCCATTTTAGTTTAACTTAAAAGTAAAGTAGTTTTATTTTTAAAATGCAATTTACTTTTCAATTTCATGTCCGTATTACTTTTAAATTTCATTTCATTTTACTTTTTGTTTTATTTAGTTTTGACTTATATCTCAGTCAAAATAACATTTATTACACAAAAATTATGTGATTTTTTTATTGGCAGTTCTCGGCCACCATACTTAAGCACCGCGACGGGAGGTGGCGACGGGGACGGCACATCCGCGTAAAGGCTGAGGCGAGACCGGCGTCGCGTTTCACTCGCCTAAGCATGTTAAGCAACACTGCGACGGCAACTCAATCCCGCCAGTTTTCTGAAAAGATACCACTTCGAAAATACCTTGAAAACGAGGAAACAATAGACGATGAAGAATTCGTCCTTTTATTGAAGAAAAAGGTTTCAAAGAACCCTAGCTTCCCTTATATATAAACATTACGAAGAATTTGACCTTGAAACCATGGATCCTGTACACTGTAAAGCTGAATTTCGAGTCGAGAAAAATGCTCTTCGTTCTGTGACTTCTCTTGCTGAAGCACTCCTGATCTCCGACACCGCATATTACAGTCAAACTAAGTGAAGCGTACCCCTCAAGATTGCATGAATGAACTGATTATTTGAAACTTGAACCCGCTAGTCGTTTCAAGAATGCAATAATGAATTGATTATTCGAATATTGAACTCGCTCGCTCGATCCAAGAATACGGCTAATGGGGTTCCGTTTTCGAAAAATCAATTCACTGTTGCGACTTGTAGGTTTCAAACCTACTAGTCTTTTCTAGAGTGCAATAGTGAATTGATTTTTCGAAAACGGAACCCGTTAGCCGTATTCTTGGATCGAACGAGCGAGTTCAATATTCGAATAATCAATTCATTATTGCATTCTTGAAACGACTAGCGGGTTCAAGTTTCAAAAAATCAGTTCATTAGTGCAATCTTGAGGGGTACGCTTCACTTAGTTTGACTGTAAACTGGATCAGTGAAAACTAAAGCACAGAAGTTACAAATGTAAGAGATCTTACCGGGTGGATTTCTTCGAGCTTGCGGTTTTCTGTGAATTTGCCGACTAGCGGCTTGTGCTAGCGCATTTTTTCTGCTTCAGGGATGTTCATTGGTGAATTTCTCCTCAAAAAACTTTAACAGCAAACACCAGAAAGATATACTTCTTTATGTGTCCGTGAGAAAAAAACGATAAATCAAAGAAAAGGACTAAAAACTTTGCAATGAACTACGACGTTGTCGACACTACGTCAAAACAGTGAATGTGGCGTCGTCAACGTGCGGACGACGGCGGATTGCGGGCGACCCTAAAAGCCGGAATGACGGAACGGCGGAATGGCGGAATGGCGGAATCACGGAACGGCGGAAAATCACCCCAAATCCTAAAAGACGGAATCGCGGAATGGCGGAATGGTGGAATCACGGAACGGCGGAAAATCACCCCAAATCCTAAAAGACGGAATCGCGGAACGGCGGAACGGCGGAAAATACCGCCAAATCCTAAAAGACGGAATCGCGGAATCACGGAACGGCGGAAAATACCCCCAAATCCTAAAAGACGGAATGACGGAAAATCCCCCGAAATCCTAAAAGACGGAATGACGGAAAATCCCCTGAAATCCTACAAGACGGAGTGACGGAAAATCCACCGAAAGGGAAAGTAAAATAATGCACGGGAGACTCCCTAAAATATAGAGGATATTACATGCCCACGTGGATATGAATTTTATCTTCGAGTGTTCAACTGGCTATCTCACGAGTGAGCGTAGCAAACGCGTGAGATATCGAGTTGAACACGAGAAGATAAAATTCATATCCACAAGCGGGCATGCAATATTCTGTTTATCATATATCTTGTGGAAAAGGTGCGATTTATTATGCAACCATGACGACGTTGACCTCTTCACGTGTGAAGATAACATGTTATTTTCACGTGTGAAGATAAACACGAGATTATGGATACCTCCATAATATCATTAATCTAGAGGCCGGGTTTAGTTATACCCATCAGAGCAATCTCATCTTATCTTATCATGGCAGCA
>JAHPZR010021406.1:27500-40000 GCA_019787425.1 Platygyra sinensis | reverse complement strand
TTTGACTACTTTGTTTAGGCTCGCGATTCTATTGCAAGACATGTTTTGAGGTTTTTAGTATTGGTTCTCCAAGGACAAAGATTAAGATGTTCCGTGAAAATAATGCTTACTATTCTATGTTGTGACTCTGGGACCGGATATTTGATTGGACCTGAAGGCACTGTGTGTTGCTTCTTGATCACGGATATTATATTATCTTCTTCCAACCACATTTTCTTCAGAGACTGCCGTAGCTTTACTTCGAGAAAGCTATACAATTTTTTAGAAACATTGTTAAGTTTTTTGCAATAATCTGAATATTCGAAATTTCATCCTGAAGGCTAAGTACTGCTAAACATCGCGGGTAATGTCAGTCGCAGCACAGCGCGATACTTTGAATTTGACAAAGCTCAACGCGACAAATTGCCTGATTACAGAGGACCCCTCCCTGATGTTCTCAATTGTCAAAGCGGCACGTGACCAGCGTGTGCCAAGGTCTCTCCTCGCTCGCCTCAGGGGGGCGGTAAGATGAGAGACCCTGGGAACGAGGTTGGAATTGTTGTACTATACCATCTGTATCATAAACTGTTTTTTTTTCGAACCATGGCTGGACGAAACATGCCAACGAGGCGTACCTTAAATGAAAGATTCGCAGTATAAAAGTTTATATCAGAGAACCGCGTTAACCGCTTTATGAGAGCGTAAGACGAGTTTTAAGGTGCACATGATGTCTGCCTAATTGCGCGATATTAACATTTTGAATCATTTGGACCTCTGGTATTTTCTGGCGAGGCCTCGAAGTTCACATGCGCAGTTTCGTATCACGAAACCAGGAGGGAGGGGGTGTCTTCAGGCAAATCTGTGGTTTAGTCATAACTACCAGTGTGACGTTACGTCATACATCGGTGATTTTCGATATGGCGGTCAAACTTTTTGGTTCGTTAACTGAAGAAATGTGGAAATTTCTAACTTTTTGATGATTCGATTACTTTTTTCAATGTTACCCAGGATTCAAAATATATGAAAGACTTCCTTGCAGTAATTTGCGGTAGGATAAGGTATTCGAAAGCCTCATATTTTGAGTAGAAACATACTAACAAGTGCCTGAAGACGTCAACAAAGTTTAATGGATTGACAACGTTTTTCCGGAGCCCACGCAGAAACGCGGAGATGTCCTGATCCCAGAATAGGAGGTTTGGTACATGGTATATTAAGTGTGCTCTGTGCGTCGTCTCAGCAATCCCTTCAAAGTTAATGGATGACATTTGGAGAGCGACTTCAGAATAGCTGGCCACGATTGCGTGACGTAGTCCCGCAGTGGTGTTGTATAGCGATATTCACTGTTTACAAACAAGTCTTTTGATATTTAAATTTTGCCAACCACAGAACAAAAGAATCCTTTGTTTCGAAGCCAATAAACTTCTGCTTGGCACATTAATGGCAATAGGAGACGTAACGACAGTATCGCCAATTTATGGGTTGATGAACGTAAGACGAGTAAAACTATTGCTATGAAAGTAAGACGAGTAAAACTATTGCTCCCGCAGTCCCGCAGTGGATAAAATAAATATTAAAACTCCGGGTTTCGGCTCATGAATTATAGAACGAAGTCTTTTCAGGTGCAACGCGCTTGTTTCGGCTGATGGATTTTAGAACGAGGTATATTCATGTCTAGCACGCTTGTTTCGTGTATACATTAAGTTTTTCTCTTTTGTTTCCATATGCAAATATTTATTGACTGCGGGACAACGAGAGCAGGCATTTAATGTCACGCAATCGTGGCCGGGTATTCTGAAGGTTAGCCCTTCTGGAGCACACAGGCAGTCATCTACCCCACAAAATTTAAAAACACAAGCATTCAACCAGCTAATAGCTGGTAAACATAGACACTCTTGACCTTTCACCAATCGAACAAAGTATAACACGCGAGAAATCAAACCGACATGTACACCCTCGCACTCAAAAGGATTGTTGAGCAAAATGGCTCATCACATTGACAAAAACTAATAGTGGCTTGAAAGTTATATCAAAGAGGAACAAAACCTCCTATTATGAGATACTTCTGTTGAAAACTTGAAGAGAAAACGGCGGGCGTTTTGGGTGGCCTTTACTTGACCGGAAGTCAAGATGGCGGTAACCCCACTTGACCCGATTTGTTTTCAATACAATTTGGAACAAAAAACGCACACAAAACAACAAACAGTTGTACTCACAGACAATATCCACTACAAAGCTTGCAAATTTATGCCAAATTAGTGAATAATAGCGCAATAATAGCTTGTATTATCCTATTTTTCATTGAATTTAATGGAGTCCCGACGCCAAATCTGGGCAAGCCGAGCGAAGCTTTGACTTGTTGCTATGTGACGTCACACTGGCAGTGATAAGTCGGTCCTTGTTGGCGAGACTAGCAAAAGTGCTTGAAGAATTCTTGGACGGGGTGATATCTCATCTAGGGTAGTAGGGGTCTGAATTCTTCAAGTTGCTTACTTTAATGGATAACCGAAGTAAACATAGGTTAAGTAGGCCACTTAATTAGCAGTGGACTCATCGCTTGTCTTATTTCTTTTAGCTTTTGGCTTTTCTTTCTTTTTTAACAGGTGTCCTATTGAATAGACGATTAATTTGTGTTCGATCAGAAAGGAATCATTTTACTTCATTCGCAGAATGCTATCTTCAGTATCATTGCTTATTTTCCAGTGCCGCCGCTCTTTAAACTATGAACCTACATGTATTTCACAACCGCACAACAATACAAACAGATTATCGTTCAACATCAGTAGTATTGCTTCCTTCTCATGCTGGTTTTGATAAAGTTATTGTTTGTCATATTTTTTGAAATTTCTCACACCAGTTAGAGATAATGTCAACAACGAGCATCGTATCTAATCGTAACTCGAAAGCCGCAGGTCGCACCACATCGTGCAGCACAAACGTGTGATTCCACGCGCTCTGTCGCTTAAAAAAAAAACAAGGAGTATTCCGTGATAACTGTGGACCTATTGAAAATGGTTAAGGTAAGTCATTTTTCTTTAAGTTAGATTTATGAGGATAAATG
The DNA here is from genome assembly GCA_019787425.1 of Platygyra sinensis. Classification (NCBI taxonomy): domain Eukaryota; kingdom Metazoa; phylum Cnidaria; class Anthozoa; order Scleractinia; family Merulinidae; genus Platygyra; species Platygyra sinensis. The sequence goes on along the minus strand of JAHPZR010021406.1, from coordinate 36,963 downwards.
TCATGTTAGAAAAAGTTAATTCATCGCAATCGTTCAGAAACATTGAACCAGTTCAAGTCACTTCAAACTCAACAGGTCTCAATATCCACTCTTTCTTTCCTAAAATAAAGAAATGATGATGTCTTAAAATAATCTGTCCTCTGTCTTTCAATGATATTCTCTAAGATCCGCCTTGTTGCTCATGTTTACTCGTGCACTTCAAATCTTTCGTAAAATTTTTAAATTATATTTGTCACAGGAACGCCTTTGTTTATAATTTTAAACAACTCAATGTGGTTAGCATCCGTCTCTGAAGGATTTTTCTTACGTTTGATTATTTTAACAATTATTCAACGAATACTCGTTGGATATCCAATATGCCCGAGTGGAATAATTGTTTTATTCGAAAAACGCCCTCAAAATATAGAAAACTAAAATAAAAAAGAGCTAAAAACACCCCCAAGAATTACTCTTACACTTACCAGGTTTTTAGAGGATAGTATAATGGCTCATATATCACGATGGCTTAGCTAATTGAACTTCATTATCTGATGATCCAGTTTAAAGTGCCCCTGTGACAAAAAATAGATTATTATTTTTTCTTTGCATTTCAAAACTATGTTAACTAAACACTAAGTGACCCAAGTTTTAATCGTTGATTTAAAAAAGGCACCTGTTTATTTTAACTGGAACTTTCCTATTTAATGATCCGCCATTACTAAATTTAAGTTCTTGAGAGAGCTGGATCGAGGAGAAAATGACGTCAAAGGCTCACTAGTTTAAGAATGCAATGCGTGTGTACGCTGGCAGAATTAATATGCAGTACGGGAGTTTCGGGCTTTCACACTCACACTTTGCATAAATAATAAGCTGCGTTCACACGCTGAAATTTTAAGCTGGTGAGCCTTTGACGTCACTTTTCCCGGATCCAACCCTCTGAGGTCAAATCGGTCAGGTTTGAACGTGAGTAATGGCGGATCGTGAAATCCAAAACTAACACTCAAATTAAACAGCCTTTGGATAAAAATGAAAGGTCAGAATTTTGCCAGTCAAGTGTTAAGCAGACACACTTTCAGAATCTCGAGAAAAAAAGGAAGTGATTTTTTGATCACAGGGGCACTTTAAGCCTAAATGATGATATATTTGTATTACAGGGGCATTGTCACGCTATTTGGCAACTTTATAAAAAGCTAGAAGGTGTCTTCGCATCCATTGAATTCCAAAACTAATGATCTAAGTGTTCCAAAAATCTTCAAGAAATTTATTATGGTTAGCCCTCTCTGATAATATTCATTTGATATTTTTGTCGTAGCTTTACAGAGGCATTTTGTTTCAGATTAAGGCCTCAAAGTAATGACTTTAGCACAGAATTGACGTTAAACAGCAAAATCCTCGTGACACTGCTCCTAATAAAATATAAATAAAGTATCAATTCTGGTCACGGTTTTAGATTCTAATTTTCTACACGTTTGGTGAGCCGGCGCCGGGTATTTGTAGGTATGCCTTTGAAAAAAATAAAATTAAATCTTCCTAAAATTCTGAAACGCCAGTCGCCAACAACAGTTTCGTTTGTAAACTATGCACTAGGCGAACCAAAAAAAACTAGTATACCCAATTCGTTGTTTGCTTGTTGTCTCTTTGAATTAGATTGGGTATCCTTAGGTAAATCGTCGTTCAACAGAATGATAACTACAAAACTCAGTGTGCCCGTCTTGTTGCCTTTCATTATGCTTATACTGCTATTGAAAGACACTGCAGGTAAATGATATCATGCATGGACGACAAATTACTCCTTAAAAAACGTTCTTGCCGAAATCTTTTTGCAATGGGCTCTTACAACTAAATAACGATGAAACTTTGTAACGAACTCAGCTGGATTTCAACTCGGTAAACAAATCTTTATACAGTGAAGTACAGTTATCAAATGGCCAAGAAAATCGAGGCAACTCGTCACCGTTTGTCAGTTCGCGAAATGTTGGCGATCGAGCATCGTCCTCCGCATTTATACGAATGTTTGTGGCGTTATTATTTTAGAATGAGCAATATCTTTAGTCTTCTTTCGCCTGTTTATTTGTCTTGTTTGTGAGTCGTCGGGACCCGTCACAAACCGTCACTACTTTTGACGACCCGTTACGGATCCGGTGAATTGGACATGTATGGGTCTAAATTGAGTCACGTCTCACATATCTATTACAATTAAACTTCTAAGCAATTGTTTTTTAACAATCATCGGGAATGCAGATGTAATTTTTAACTGACAGCTGAGAATTGCACCTGAAATATGGTGCGCTTTTTAATAGATGATTGAGATAAGGAAGCTTCGAGGTTTACTGGTAGCGGACTAATTGATTTTTTATGGTTAACCAACAGCTGAGTAATTGGCAGAAAGTTTTCTTTTAACTGGGATGTTAGCATATCCACCCAGACCCTCAAAAAACAGCATACAATCTTGATGCAATATTTCCTTATTTCTATTAAAAAAACCGTGCATAAAAGTAGGTAACAATACTTCTTTTTTCTGCAAATGTTCTAGACCACACCTATGAGCAGTTTTACGGTAAAGGAAAGAAAAATCGAATAAGTCACAAGAAGAGCTTATCATCGCATGACATAAAGTTAACGCAAGAAGGTGAGATTCATTCCAAAGCAATGATAATAACAACAACAACAATAATAATAATAATAATAATAATAATAATAATAATAATAATGAACTTTTTTAAAATCTCCCAAAAACCTATTTACAAATCTTGACGCAAAAATTAAACTATCATGATATCCTGAAATACTAAATCACAATCTAGTACAATATATGTCTGATCAAATGCGCTTTACAATAAAGTATGTAAATTCTAGAAAATTAAAATTGAAATTCACAACCTATATCCTAATAATGAAATAGATTACAAAATGTTAAAAATTACTTCTGTTACTTAATAAAATTGAACTTAACACAGTTATAATAACTAAGAACTTTTACCTAGATGAACACAATTCTTATTACAACTCTAGCCCTAACCCTGACCTTAACATCTCAAACTCAAAGTGACTGCCATTTGATGTTGCAAATACGGTTTAAAAAGGAAAGAGAAACTGCAAGGGACCGCAAACGATAAACGCTAGTTAAGATATGTAATAAGTGCTAAGACATGTGTTACAGAGTATATTACTGGGTATGGACAACTGACCCCAATGAAGATAGACGGAAAAAGTAATATATAATGAGGCAATTTTGTTTACCTTCATTGGAGCTGACTGCATTATTATATACGTTTTTTCAATGAACTGTCTGAGTTAAAAATACAAACTAAATTCGAAGTAATTCGGTTATCACTTGACCAGTCCGCTACTCTTAAAATGTCACTCACTGACATCCCCGCCCGGGCGGCAGTAGAAGATGCAGCCCTCTAGTGGAGAGAGCTGTAAAAATGTTAGAATCAATACCTGACTTAACTAGGAGGTTTTGGATCCAATGTGCTAATGTTGCAGACTTACTGGTTTGTGTGGTCTCAAAATCGCTAGAAAAAGCTTATTAGGCTGTGCCGGATCTACAGTTCTAAACGTGGATGTGAGAGACTCATACTCCTAGAGGCACTCACAAGGACACAACAGCTTGTCTTGAGGGAAGCTCGCATGAAACGAGGATTTGAGATTTTTTCCAACACGAACGGACTTGGTGAGTTCTGGAAGATTAAACTCAACTCCTTCAGGATGGAACTTCCTAAATCTGAGGTCATGAGCTGCCAACTCAGAACCCCGATCTGCTGAAGTGAGGGCAAGGAGAACTACTAACTTGTCAGAAAGATGTTTAAGAGACTGACTCATTATCTCCTAAATATCTGATGAAAATGAGCACCTTAGACACATCCCAGGTATCAGAGTACCTTGGCAGTGGTGATTTATTTTGTAACATAGCTTTCATCACCTGACAAACTAGTTGGTGTTGACCAACATTCAAGCTCTCTATCTTTGGGAGGGTCATATAAGGTGCAAAGCAATATACATTAATTGTGCAATATTCTTCACCATCAGCAAAGAGTGATGCTAAGAAATTTACTACGTGTTGAGCAGAGGCAGAAAAGGGATCAACCTCTTGTTGACTGCACCGGCTACCCCATAAATGCCAGGCAGACTCATAGAAGCTAGATGTCTGGTTTCACCAGGCAGAAACCAGGAGTCCTTGAGCCTGGTTGGAAATTCCCATTGAAGTGTAGCATTGCCTGAGACCAGCCACTCTTCTAGTTGAAGTTGGGGGAGAGGGTGATGTGACCCCTCCTTGTAGAGAAGCCATAGGTCTGTTAGGAAGAGGCATTGACAATCTACACCCAGAAGTAACAGTAGAGGGTACGAGGACAGTGTCTCCCATACTAAGGCTACAAGACACATGCTGGGTATCCTGTTCACACACTTGGGATAGCCAGACCCCTACCAGACTAAAAAGGGGGAATGCGTAACCCCCCACCTGAGACCATGCCTGAAAGAAAGCATCTGTATCTTCCACCTCTGGATCTGGTCTCCAACTCACATACATGGGAAGCTGATTTGTAAGCCGTGTCGCGAAAAGATCCACCTCTAATGAACCCCACAGCTCGTTGAAGCGAGCAAAGACTATTGGGTCTAGTTTCCAGTCGGACAAATCTCTGTCCACTCTGGATTCCCTGTCTGCCGAATTGTTGTAAATGCCAGGAATGTGCTGTGCTGTGAGGGAGATCTCCTCTCCTCTCTCTAGGCACCATTGCCAGATCTCGTAAACTAGACTGGCTAGCACAGGGGATGAGCAATTTACGTGCTGAAGGCTTTCCTGATGAGACCAAATTCCCCCTGTTCTTAACCCATTGCAACACGCATCCCAACCTAGGTTGAAGGCATCGGTCTCTATCAACAGATCGTCTTTCTTTCGCAAGAGGGATCTGCCGTTCCAAGCAGGTAAGTGATCTCTCCACCACAGGAGCTCTTCTTGAGCTGCCTGATTCAGAAAGAGTATGGATTCGTAACCTTGAGTTTTCTTCAAAGCCATTGTTTTGGCCATCAAAAGAAAGCGGTAGTGCAGGGATGCTGGGAAGACTGCTTGCATTGAAGAGGACAGTTTTCCCAGAAGTCGAGAGAGTGTCCTGATTGACACAGAAGGGTTGTTTATCATAGACTGACACTCCCTCTTGATCTCTTGATACTCTGACACATTTCTACTGAGTTCACCAGAAACCCGAGGAACTCTAGTTCCTGTGTAGGTACTAACACAGACTCGAATTCCCTTCGTTTAACACGAAACCTAGATAACAACCTGGATAACAGGTTGACTACGATGATGGTGTGTTCTATGGCTAAGTCTCTGGATACTGCCATAATGAGCATGTCGTCTAGGTAAATTATTAGTCTGATTCCCATTTTCCTTAACTAGGCGACAACTGGTTTTAGCAGCTTTGAGAACGTGCGGGGTGCACTGGCTAGCCCGAAAGGCAGACATGCGAACTCCCATAGAGTGTCCCGCCAAATGAAACGCAGGAATTTTTGGTGATGGATCCATATTGGGACAATAAGGTAGGCATCCTTTAAGTCGATCTTGGTTAAAAAGTCGTTTGGCCTTAATAGATCTTTTAACATTGGTACACGTTCCATTTTGAAATGCTGATACTCTACAAACTGGTTTAGGTCTTTGAGATTTACAACTGGCCTGTGCCCACCCCCTTTTTTGGGAACAGTGAATGAGGGGCTTATGAACTGACTCGGTTCCTGACCATTGGGTTCTAAAAGCTTGTGGATAGCATGTTTTCGTTGGAGAGAGAGAACTTCCTGGTCGATTACGTCCCTCTCCTCCTCCGATACAATCATGCTGGGAATGTAGGACTGGTGAGGGAATTCCAGAAACTCGATCTTGTACCCCACTACAGTATCCAGAACCCAAGGGTCGTTTGTAATGTTCTGCCAGCTCTGATAAAAATGAGATATTCTGCCCCCTATATGTTGCTTTGAAACTGTGGGCATTAAAGAAAGTTCTAGGGACATACCTGTACCAGCTGGAGGATTCCTCACCGGTTTGGAGGGGTTGACTGGGTGAAGGGTGCTGTTTTTCCCCTTCCCTGAATGGCCTGGAAGGACGATAGGACTGACCTCGGAAATGAGTACTCCTGTAACTGGCCGCACCCCGTCGATTCCAGGGCTTTGTTGATGGGGTGCTCCTTGGAAAAAAACGGTTTTCCTCTTTGGACAAAGCTGGCAGTGGAAATTGCTTTGGCTGTTTCTGCCCTCTGCTTGAGGCGTTGCTCGAACTGTTTCCCAAACAGTTCTCTGCCATTAGTTTCCCATGATTCATTCGAGAGGGAGGCATATGTTGGGCCAATCTTGCCGAGAACTTGAGCTCTGCGTTTGGCGGATACGTGATTGTTTACATTTCCAAGGAGTTGCAATGATCTTGTCAGGCAACTCAATAGTGTGGAACGATCCAGCGGCTGGGCGTTTTCTTTGGCTTGCCAAACCATCTCATAGGACATGGCAATAGGACCAGCTACATCAAGAAGGAGGTCCTGAGTTTTGCGTAGGACTTTATCCTCAGATTTGCACTTTGGCACAAGATCCGGAAGAAACTTGTCCAACATTGTAAACACAGTCCACATCGGGACGAGGACAAGCGTGCACAAATTGTCGCTTGCCAAATCCCGATAAAGGTTTTACAAAACAAACATTCAGCAGTGCTGAAAGTTCCTCAGTCGCCTGCCGACGCTGGAGGACAACTCAAGAATATCGTCATCTTCTAGTGGATCATATTCTTGCTGATCCCTAGCATTAGTGACAACAGACTCGTTGTTCGTGTCATCATCCAAAGTTATGCTTGCGATCTTAGCGGGTGGTTTTGATGAAAGGCCACTTGATGACCCAGCGGCACCACTGGGAGAACTCAAACCTTTTTGTGACCCAGCGGTCGTACTGGGCAAAGAATTTCCTTTTGTTGGACCGGAGGACAAACCGGTAAGTCGTTCAGCTTGGCTTGAACCATGTGACTCGCTAAGGGCTGGCGAACTTAGAGAATGTTTAACACCATCCACAATTGTCGGCAACAATGCCTTAGACATCATGGAGACAAATTCCGGGCTTTGGAACACCGAAACAAAAGAAGCAACGGAAGATGGCAATGGATTACCTGGATTTTCCTTTGGAAAGGACCCATTTGTCTCCTCCAATTCCGACATGACTTCTTCTCACCACGAGCGAAGCTAAAAGACGAGGATCATGGGGCGGACCCAGTTTTTTTCCCACTCTTTGGGTTTACTTTCTTTAAATTGCTGTGATTTTGAGCGAAGTTAATAAAGGCAAAGCAATGTTATATTGAGGCGACATGCATTTATGAAGTGCAATTTTTTTATGCCAAGCTACCCTATCTTTAAGCAACAGCTGCCAACATGTTCCAATAAGATTATCATTATCATTATTAATCATCTTATATATTTTTTGGCTGCTATGTGGTATTGTGATCAAGGTACATGTATATACCCTATCAGCTAGGCACAGTCTTACAATAGATGCAGTGTTTCAAATGATCAATTTCTATTTTTTTCCCCTTAATTTCTCTGCGGTACTGTGATCAAGGTACATGTATATGCCAATTAGGTGCGAAGCTTTCTGCTGAGGAATCCCTTCTGTTAGGCATTGATTGATCAGTTTACATTACAGGAGATGCAATGCTTCAAATGATCAATTAGTTTTTCTTTACTCTGTGGTAACGTGATCAATGTATATGCCAATTAGGTGCTAAGCTTTATGCTAAAGAGTCCTTTCTGTTAGGCATTGATTGATCAGTTTACAGTAGATGCAACGCTTCAAATGAGCAAGAAGTTTATTTTTGCTCTGTGGTACCGTGTTCAAGGTATATGCCAGTTAGATGCAGGGCTTTTTGCTACGGTATCCTTTCTGTTAGGCATTGATTGATCATTTTACAGTAGATGCAATGCTTCAAATGATCAATAAGTGTTTTCCTTTGCTCTGCAGTACTGTGATCAAGGTATATGCCAGTTAGGTGTGAAGCTTTTTGCTGAGGAATCCTTTCTGTGAGACATTGATTGGTCAGTTTACAGTAGATGCAGTGCTTCAAATGATCAAGTATTTTTTTTTTGCTCTGCGGTACTGTGATCTGTGATCAAGGTATATGCCAGTTAGGTGTAAAGCTTTTTGCTGAGGTATCCTTTCTGTTAGGCATTGATTGATCATTTTATAGTAGATGCATTGCTTCAAATGATCAATTAGTTTTTTTTCTTTGCTCTGCGTTACTGTGATCAAGGTATATGCCAGTTAGGTGTGAAGCTTTTTGCTGAGGTGTCCTTTCTGTTAGGCATTGATTGATCAGTTCACAGTAGATGCAATGCTTCAAATGATCAATGATTGTTTTTTTTTCTTGCTCTGCGGTACTGTGATCAAGGTATATGCCAGTTAGATGCGAAGCTTTTTGCTGGGGTATCCTTTCTGTTAGGCATTGATTGATTTTTTATTTTTATTTTTATTCCCTTGCCATATTGCGTTACTTGGGTTAAGATTACATATCATGTGTGCGTAAATTTAGCTTTATTCTGAAGTACTGTATACTGTCAACCTCTTTTCTATGAAGAAGAAAGGTCATGAAAATGAGACTAGTATTTGTTTCTGAAGCATTGTTTAATTATGTTGCAACACATGCGGTTAAGTAATTTTGGTATGTATGTTTGTGAATTTTAACTAGTGGCACTCTTTATAAACAGTTCCCAAATTTTGGCATCACCAAATTTATTTTAAGTTTTCTATGTTTTTGTTCCACAAGGTAGGAGTAAACAAAAAGAGGAGAAAAAAAAAGAAGAAAAAGACGGAAAGCTATAAAAACGAAAGCAAGGCTTATGACTGGAGCAAACCAGATGATGGAAATGACAGAAGCAATCAGTAATCTTAAGGCCAAATTTGTTGCCACTCAAAGCTCTTTGGATTCATCAAATAAAGGTATCAGAATTTTAAAATGCAAATATCAAACTTTGAAGGAATTAATTTCTCAAAGCAAAGTAAGTCTAGTAAGATCAAAACTTGCTTTTGAAAGACAGCCACTACAATGAAACTGTGTTAGGCCAGGGAAGGTTTGGCATTTGCAAGCTCAGGTCTTTGTCAGTTACTGGAGAATCAGTTAATGTTGCAGTTAATTAAGCATTACATGTACACTGAGTTGACAACAAAAGAAGCTGTTTTCGATGAAGCCTGTCTTTTATCTCTAATTTCTCATAAAGCATTCCCCTTTGGTTTTGGTGTAGTTTTTGGCGAGTTGAATGAAAAGCTTGTGTTTGAGGTTTGTGGAATTACAGAGGGGATGGAACATTCATTCACCATTCATAGAGCTCTTCAATCAAAAAGTGCTTCCATCACTGAAACACATCATGGTTATTCATTTTAATGCAGTGCTGTAAGGGATTTCATTATCTTCATTCCACTGGGATTGTACACAATGACATTAAAGGAGATAATAGCTTGATTGCAAAAA
>JAHPZR010021406.1:0-22500 GCA_019787425.1 Platygyra sinensis | reverse complement strand
ACTGCAGGATCTCTTGATCAAGAAATGCTCGTACCAGACGTCACTCTAAGTGTTATAAAACCAAATTGATTGCAAGGCTAGTACTACCAGCCTTGCAATCAATTTCTTTTTTTTAGTATTGATATATAAAAATGAATTACAAAACCAATTCACAAACCAAGCTTGACGACCCATAAGCGCAGAACTAAAATTTAAACAAAACATTGTGTCTAGATACCCGGCAGCTGGGGAGTGTTTTTAAGATGATACTACATACCCAGCAGTATAAAATTATTCTAGAATTTCCACGGAAAAACTCATCAAATCTTTCTTAAAACTGTAGATGTTTATTTAGAAATATCAAGCAATTTCATTATAATTTTGGCTTTGTGGTAGAGGAAATTTTTTTACTAGAAAATATCGATGTTTCGACATTTTGAAAAAAATCGTACTCTGACTCCGTTATCAACCGTCTACAAAAATTGAAGTTGGACCCTGTAAGAGTATTCGATATTTGTACAGAAATGCCATGCGATTCTAAATGATGTTTTGCTTTTGTTGTCCACGAATTCTCTTAGCTTGGGCATATTATATGAAAAAACCTCGACGCATGGGCACGATTGTTCAATAAACTCAGGGGCGGATCCAGAGGGAGGGTGCAGGGGTGCGCACTCCACCCCCCCCCCCCCCGAGATGAAGCCTTCTTCTTCGTATTCGCTTTTAAAATTTGTTTACCTTACCGGTCAGTGACGTCATTCCTTAGAGGTGCACCCCCTCCTGAGAAAAATCCTGGATAGTGACGTCATTCCTAAGAGGTGCATCCCCTCCTAACAAAAATCCTGATCCGCCCCTGAAACTTACCCGGAAGTCAAAATTTCACGAATAATCAATACATTCAACATCCACTAAAACGATCATTGAAACCTCCCGAGAGTGTTTCAGCATTTCCATCTATGGTCGGAAACACTAAGCGAGTTTTTACAATGTTAACGTTTTGATTTTGCACAAATTGTACGAACTTTGTGTGACTCAGGGGCACGATTATTCAAAACCTATATACCCGGCAACCAGAAATTTTTAACACCTGCTCACATTTCAACCAATTCCGCGGTGGTTTGTCTTGATCTACAAACAAAGCAAACATGTTTTATATAATAAGAGCATCATCCTGAACTCAGTTTAACTTAAAAAATGATAACTATTATGTTCTTTGTACTCATACCTTTTCTTAAAAGGGCTCCGCGTATTATCATCCATCTTGCGAGGAGGAGTATTGATGCGAACCACACTTCCCAACTCAAAGTATTCATTTATTTTTCCGGTTCCGGTTCCGGTTCCGGTTCCGGATACGGTTCCGGATCCGGTTCCGGATTTCCTGATTTTCCATACGCCCTTCCTGAGAAGGATGAAGTTAATGCACGAAGACATGAAACATAATTTGTGGCCTAGCTTGATATCCACATTGCTGGTATTTATAATAATGATATTGTACCATCAGGTTTTCAAAAGGAATCAGCAATTAGACACTAAACTATACCAATCCTTGAAATTCCAATAGCATTCCGGGAATTCTTTTTGCAAGGGTCAGAGAAATAGTCGATGTACTTCCTCAGCTAGTGCCATTGGCAATGCTATTTGTATCTGAAATAAACCTAGTAATGAAACTGTTTATGCAGGTTAAGATTCCATGTGAAGTGGGCACTTTTACAGACATACCTTGCCTGTGTCGTACACTTGTATCAATCATTCAATGCAATCCCTACTTAATTTACTTAGTTAATTCTTATTGTTACAGGCAGAAACAAGTATACTTAAAGTATACATTACTTTAACAGCCACTTACCAACTATGTTAAATAGAGAAGAGATATACTTGAAGTATACTTTCACATTTCAAGTATAAATAAAGTACATTTACAAAATGTACTTCAGTTATACTTTTCTTCTTTAAGTATAAATGAAGTATACTTCAACTGTACTTTGTTTTTGGAAAGTACAAAATAAGTATACTAAAAGTATACTTAAAGTATACTGCATTCCTGCAAAGGCCACATTACTATACCTGAACTCAGACTTCGCCGTGGTCCAGCTCTTACCACTGCAGTGCATACTTCTCAGATTGGATTAAAAATGTATTTTAACTAAGTACTATAAAAACATATACATACTGTAGCTTTTCCATGTGAGATTTTCTAAACAAAATTGATGGGAGTACGTTATGAATTTCATGGGTAGAGAGAAATTTGCAAAATTCTTGGAGAACTTAATTGTTATAACGCCATAATAATTCAGAATAATTCAGAATACCATATTTTCTTGAATAACAGTTACTGCCATAAAAATTCCCTGAGATAACAACTACATTATTATCACAGAGTTGGAGAAAAGTTTTATAATCCACTTGTTCTGTGGACAATTATTAACCATCATAAAGCTATAGTGAATTTGGTTTTCAAAAACCCAAAATATGACCATGTAACTACTTCCAACTTTTCGTCAGCATGTTATACAAATATGAACTACATGTAAATACTTAACATGTTAAATTTGGTCAATTGTACAGTATATGGTCAGATGACTCATCTTTTGTTTATTTTTGCATTTTGTTTTGTACAGAGAACTGCTTCAGTTGATCATGAACCAATCATATTTGTGCAAGCACAAAATGTTGGGATTGGAGAAGGATTTGACCTTGACAAACTTTATATATTGTGTGAGGGAACAGTGTTCTACACTATTCCACATAAGAGCATTGTGGACGGCATTGTGGCTTTGCTGTCATCATTTTATAAGTAACAGGATTTGGGGTTGATTTCAAAACCCCAAAACCATTTAACAGGAACCTGAAAGCAATAGCTAACTTTTGTTTTGAATAACCTCCCTAGAGTATTAAAATTGTTGCAGAGTGTCTTTGACCATAGGTTGACTAAATCAGAATGCATTACTTGAAAAATCTTAGGAAATTGTTTTCGAAGTTCTCACATTTTCCCCCTACATTATATCAATGTGCTGTAAAATGTAAATGTAAATCAAATTTAATGTCAAACACAGGGAGTGCTTGCGCAATCACCCGAGCCAGAGGCTCATGATACAGTGCTTGACAATTCCAGATCGAATTGGAATTTGGAAATGTTAGTTTTTGAGGAGAGGGGAAAACCGGAGGAGAAGAGAACCAACAACAAACTCAACCACATATGACGCCGGCTCCGGGAATCGAACCCGGGACACATTGGAGGAAGGCGAGCGCTCTCACCACTGCGCCGTCCCTACTCCCCAAACAAATCATGCTTCGTTACTTTTTCAGTCGATTCCCCTCTCGGTGTTCTGGTGGCATTTTGTAACTAAGTAAAGCTATTATACCACAATTATGACCTAGTTAGATCAAAATCCCCATGATACTTTCCCATGAACCTGGTATATGATAAAGACAGCAAAGCCACATTGTCTTTCTTAGAGTAGGCATTAAAGGGCATTGACAGAGGCCGCTTTTTTGTGAGTGTCAACACCATCTTTTCTGATTTGTAATCAACTATTGTATGTTTAACAAATTGACGTCAGTTTTTTATGCGTCTGTCCTGTTATTGATGATGAATTTCGTCATCACATCGTCAAAGTAGCTGTGGATCCACGAGGTGATAGCCGAGTGGATCCGCAGACTACTTTGACAATGTTATGACGAAATTCATCATCAATAACAGGACAGAAGCATTAAAAACTGCCATCAATTTGTTTTTTTACGATAACAAATTGTCGAATTGCCGGCTCTCGCTCGCTGAGGCGTCGTACGAATTTTAAATTCATGTGTCTGTCCGCATATTGACAATAAAAATTAGCCAATGAGCGCGCGTGAAATTCTGCAGTTATTGTAAATTATTGAATTTAATGAGATTGATATAATCAATCTATCAAGCAAGTTTCATAAAGGTCTGATTCAAACTCTGGCATATGTAAAATTGCAATTTTTGCAAAGAAACATATGGCATGCTGGCAGTGAATAGAGCCTTTCGACATCTGTTTTATCCACAGTCACTTTGGGTTCTGTTTAGTTGACCAAAACTCTTACTGTGAGAATAAAATATTTTTATTTTGTTCACAAAACGTGTCTACTGTGTATATATTTATTACCAGTGCCTGTTGTGGTTCTTAGGCAGTTTAAGCTGTTTTTTATTTAAGCTGATTAAGTGTAAATCAGCAACAAAATTGGAACCATTCTAGGGTAAGTGGTACTTGATTTTAGCTTTCTAATAAAGCTGTTTAGACTCTATTGAGTCTAAAGCCGATCTAAAGTAAAGTGTCCTTTAGACGACGTTGGTGGTAATTCAGCCCTGAAAAGTGTAGTCGATTTGGTATTATTTGGGCTAGATCAGTTACCCACTGTGGCCGTTGTTTCCCCTTTAAAGAGGTTTGAAATGGCCCTTTTTAACAATGCTAATATCCATTTTAGTCCTTGTAAGAGGGCTATTTCAAAGAATTAAGGCGCAAAACAGCTCTTATAAAGAATGTTGCTTCAGTCATAGTGGTGCTAATTTAGTCATTTTAAGTACATTAGTTTTGAACATAAATTGAGCTTAATTGGCCACAAAATATGGGCCAATTTCCTCCTTTTTGAAGGCATGAAACGGCTCGAGAAGGGCTAATGTAACCATTTAAACGCATCATTTCAACCCCCTCAAAAACCAAACTACGCTCCATTTTCCAAAACAGCTCTTTTGTGTCTTCGTTTCGACTACCTTATACAGGGCTATTTCTGCCCTGTTAACTGGGGCCAAAAGGGCACTATTCCACATGGGATAAATTAGACCCAAAAATAGTACTGTATTTTACTCACCGAAACGGCCTCATTTTTGGGTCTAAAACAGATCTTTTCGATTTACAGTGTAAACTTTATTGTCACTGACAACACAATTCGACACTGACAAATAGCAAACCAAATACAAATAGCAGCTTTTTTTACACATTGTGCAATTAATGATCTTCCAGTCTTCTTCAGTTTTCTATTTCATACGGACTCCAGTAATTCCAAGCAATCTGTATGCAGAATAAAACATAATAAAGCTTGAAATGTGATCGGCATCGTTAGGATTTTTAAAGCACAGGAAAACATAAATGTGTCACGCAGACATTGTAAGTAATTTTTTGGTGTATTGTAAAATGATTATCATGAAACATATAACGAAACTAAAATAACGTATAATGCTTTCATTAGAATGTTTTGTCATTTAACAGTCTTCCGTGGTACTCGTGTTTTGAAATTTTGAGGTGTTCTGAAATCGATGTTTCATGCACGAAGCTCTAGAAAACGTTGGTTTGGTATCATTTCTTAAAGCCAATACTGAACGTTGTTTTCAAGTGGGTGAATATGTTTGTCGTCTTTTGGCATTAACATGTTATTTTCCTTCTTCACGCTGGTACAATGTTAATCCCTAAACTTCTTTGCCGAATTGAGAAAACACACAAATCAGAAAGTTAAGATTCATCAAGTTGGGTGGTACATTTAGTTCTACCAGCAATCGGCAACAAAAACACTGTACTACAGGTGAAAGTGTGAGCGCAAGTAAGTCTTTCCCATGCCTTTTATATATTTTATTTGATCAGATTTCCCATACCGCTCCCTTCCTCCCTACCCGAAAGTCTGACTAGACCATTTCAAATTGCCTTGTGTCTCTGTTTCAAAGCGAGTCTAAGTGCCAAGCCATTCTTATGAAAATGAATTTGATTTGCATAAAAATGAAAACTGCATTGAAACTGAGCTCATTTCATACGAAAGGTTTCGCACTTAGACTCGTTTTGAAACAAAGGCACAAGGGAACTCGGAATTGACAGATGCCTCTTTCAGCGCGCGCAGTCATTTTCCAACTCTAAAGCGGCCTTCACACGGCAAACTAAAGTTGGCAAACTCGTGTTGGCAAACTCAAGTTGTTGTGTGTGAACGGCGCAAAAACAGTCGGCAAACAAGTTGGCAAACTGTTGGCGACAAATAGAACTTGCTTCTATTCTCGCTAACTTTTTCGCCAACTTTTTCGTGTTGGTAAACTCGTATCTGACGTGTGAACGGTTGGCCAACATGTGTTGGAAATTTTCAATCGATCAAAACGAGCTCTTTTCACGTGCTTTATTTGCGTGACCCTTCACAAAATGGGGGACGCGAGTCAACACTTTTTAAATTTAATATCAAAGCGGTTCACAATTGTCTGGCTGTTCGGGATGTTTCATCTATAGCCTACAAAGATACTAAAAACAAACAAAACAAAAGGGAGGAGCGCGCGGACAAACTTGGTTTCGTCCAAACCTTTCTAATTCTCCACCGCTTTCTGGTTCTTCTCTTCTTATCCTCTGTTTCACTGCTGTGCGTGATTGAAACTGCACTAAAAAGCGGCCATGTTGGAAATTGCCTTGTTTGTTATTTGCCACGAGTTTGACGTGTGAAGGAACGAGTTTGCCAACTTTTTGAAGTTTTCCAACACGAGTTTGCCAACTTAGGTTTGCCGTGTGAAGGCCGCTTAAGGAGACTGGACCTGAAAAGTCACATCCATAATGTAACTTTGCAATGTTCTCACAGAAAGTTTGCGCACAGTCACGTCATCAATTGGAACTTCTGGGCCATATCTTTGGCGTTAGGAACTGAAGGGAAGAACTGAGCCCCGGAAAGCACGCAAAAAAATTTTGCTCGGGGAGGCTCTACACCCAGGTCCAACCCCTCGGACCTCCTCGAGATGTTTGAAAGGCTCTGTTAAATACTAAAATAACAGCTTTACGGATTTTTCTTTGCTCTTGTTTAAATATTAAGTTTAGGTGCAACCACGGAAGATTCTGAGCAACGTTTACCACCGTTTTCAAAACACCCGGGAAACGTTTCCAAAATTTCCGTCAATCATACATGTTATCGACAGATCGGATCGAAATCCACCAATCCAGCCCGCTAGCATGACGTAAAGAAGGTCTGAAGGTCACACAAGTGGCTGTGATTGGTGGATTTCGATCCGATCTGTCGATAACACGCAAGACTGACGGAAATTTTGGAAACGTTTCCGCGGGTGTTTTTTTTTTCCCAAAGTCGCGTAACAACGAAACCGGTGGTAATGAACATATATACATTTAGCAGCTGTGAAATTAAAGTTTGAAAAAAAAGACGGGACACTTGACGGATTCAAATTCATGACCTCTGCGATATCAAAGGAGTGCTTTAACAACTGTCAGTGAGCTATAACTGTGAGTTCGTAATATAGCCGTAGATTCACATCTGCTTAAGTTGTGTATACAACTTCGATGATCGATCATGCTCATTTCTTTCTCCGCGTTCAACTATATGATCTTTCATCAGCACATTCAGTGGAATCTACATCTATTTTAAATAAGAAACTATGCCAGGAAACTGAGGTTATATCCTGCGGCTTTGTGTGTGATCTGAATACACAACTGTCCAACTCATGTTGAGGAACTGTCAATCACCAACGTTGAACAACAGTACTTTTTAAAGACTATACTCGCGCTGTAGGCGTAGACGAGGTGCTGAAACGCCTGGGGTCAGAATATTATGTATGTTTTACTCGTTTTTTACGATCACTTTTAAACCAAAGAAAGCTTCAAAAGCTAAGTTCACTTAGTGTTGAGATGCACCATTTCTAAAGGACAAAAGAAAAGGAGCAGTTACGATTGTTTTAAAGATTGGAGAAAACTGTGATTGATTACGAACTTGACCTATATATAGTCGTGGCGTTGCTCAGAAGGCATGTATTTCAAAATCATCTCTATCCAACTCTACGCCAGAATGTATCAACTAACCACAAAGGGGAGCATGAGCCATTCATCTTGGCGGTTTCCACACCGCCCATAAAACGCACAATTTGGTAATTCCTCATTATTCTCTTGCTTCAAAATACTAAAATTCATAGCACACATGTAGAGTCATTATACAGTTCAATAAAATTTGACGTTATCCAGCTTTGTTAGATAAAGTCGAGCTTAGGACGCAGCGTGGTCGAGAGGTTAGGATCCCGGGCTTGAGGGTCGCGGGTTCAAGTCCAGCTCTGACGACTACCCTGGAGTTGTTTCTTTGTAGACCCTAGTTCAACAGACCTTTTTTCGCTTGGGCGGTTTGTTTTCCCACTATAAACCACGTGCTATCAGTTCTCTAGAGAATTGTTCTTTTATCCTTGTAAAAATTATTTATTCATATGCACGCGACTATTTGAAAATTTGAAAACAGGAATTCTCAGGGGTATCATCACTTGGTCTGTAATGGGACAACAAACTGTCGAGTGGAAAAAGGTTTCCTCCTCAGTCATGCTTCAGGTTAATAGTCAACTGGTCTGCCTAATGCCAGTTGGGATTTTTAAGCCTGTTATGTTTGATGAATGCATTCGCTTTCTTGCAGTTTAAATAGAATGCCAGTGAACTAGCAAGAGGTAGCCATCTCCATCCTGGCTTTCTTGGGAATTTTTTGAGGGTATAAAGGAGGCATCGTTTTGACCTATAGTCATAATTAGTCAGCTCACCTCGTATCATGGACAGCCACACTCAAATCTACAATTACTCCGCAGTAACCGTCCGTTTTCGTCGCCGTATCCACAAAACTTCCGAAATCTCTTGCAAAATACTTCGGAATATTCGTTTCTGCAAACTACAAGAAAACGATTTATAAAGATATGATGATTAGTTGACGTTCAGAATACTGTTAACTGCTAAAAGGTTTTGTTATGTTACAAACGAGTGAAAGTAAAGCCATTCATTTTCAAAGCTAGCTCACGATCAGTCAGATTAATTAATTAGGTTATCCATGGCCACTTAAGTAGATACCTTAGTTGGATAACTTAGGTTATCCACCACTAACTAGCAATCTGCGTCTTTTTGGAGTTGTCAATTTATATCCCTGGGGGAAGCCGTGGGGAGGAAAACGCTGCACTTATGTCCAGAAATGCAGGTAAATGAAATTCAATGCTCTTTATGAATAGGAAACAGTTAAAGTCACAGAGTTTACCATGCACGTCTTCGACCATGCAGTAGTGTTAATCTATGAAATAGGTTCAATACTCACCCCTTCCGCGACGATACTGCTCCTGGGAGTTATCTGAAAAAACAGAAAAGCAAATCCCACTGGAGATTGAACTGATCAAGGTTCAAGTATAAAATTCAACAAAACTTAACCACCTGGCAAAAATTAAAACTTAAAACTGAACAAAAGTGTCTTTGGTTCGGTCATTAAAAGAAAGAATATTCACTATTACTTCATTCAAGGAGGTCGTTATGTCGTTAACTAAGAAAGGATTGAAATAACATTTCAGGTAGACGTAAAACGTGATTAAAGTAACACTCCATCAGAAAAATAAGAGAATTGTCATTAAAAGAACTCTGACTTGGAACTATAAGCGTCAACGTATCTCCAAATTCAAACAACAAGCGCCAAACGAACTCACGTTTCAATTTGAAGCGTTCATATAGGTTGGATTCACAAGGCTAATTAATTAATTGACTAAACTGCAAATCCTACATCGATTACTATTTTCTACTCTAAATGAAGAACGCTTCATAACTTTAAATTACACAAAAATAAATTAAAAGTACCACGTGATATATCAATTCTGGATTGAACACGACTTACCTAGCATGTCTAGGATGGAGGTTGAATCTGCACCAGAAATCCTCTGCACCCAGGTCAACAGAATGACGGCAGGGATAAGGAACAGCAAGACTCTTACCATGACTGAGTAGAAATCTATTTTCCAATAATCGGTTGCAGTGCCTTCAACACACCTGTCAAACTTGACTTTGTTAAGTGAACACAGAGATGGCCAACTTGGTGCACTTTTATAGGTAGCATTCTTCTCGAAATCAACATGTAGACAGCTGTTTTTACTGGCCAAAGACTAACTTGCAATTAGCTGTATCTGATAAGGATAATTTAAATCTGCACGCAGACATGTCGAGTCGTGGGACGCATTTGCGGCAGACCACAATTCTCGCTGAGCACGAACGGATTTTGAACGGGAAGCTAATATCTCACAACAAATAAGTACAACTTAGAAAGACATCTCTTGCCTACGTAATTAAACTTAACAATCCAAGTAATAAATTTTGCTAATGATTGGCTAGGCCTTGAGAAACAAAGAATTAATCTAAACGCAGTTATTCCCTTTGCATCGAATGAACGCCCTGAGGAAGACTGATCACCTAGACTATGGTCAATCTCTCAATTATAATAAGATTAAGCTGATAACTAGAACACGAACATCAATTTACGGCCTCTTCATATGAGCCCGGTCGACCGGGCTGGCTCGGTTTCCGAGATCTCGCCTGGCCACTCTTTTCTTTGTAAAAATATCGATGTGTTCATATGAGAGGCCGGGCTGGCCCGGTTACCGACATCTCGGTAACCGGGATGAAAATTTTCCCATAAGAACACTCCGGCCCGGTGACCGGGACGAAACTTTTCAAACAAAATAGCTTCGCTCTCACAACATAGCGGCCAAAATGGCGTAATTTTGGTCTTGTATGTATTTCCACTTTAGAAGTATGCGAATTAGCTTTATTAGTAAAGTTACAAGAGCCACTAGACAAAGCTATGACTGTCGCGAACAATACATAATTATTTTAAATAAAGCTGAGGTATTTGCAGTTCAAATCTTACACTGTAATTTTATTATCTGATATAAATCACGATTCTTATTTTCCTTCAGGATAAACGAAGATTTGAGAACTGACTTAATTAAATGTATTGGTAATGATAAGTAACGTTCGGTATAAAAATGACCCAAAAACTTTTCAGTCTAACGCTTCAAGATTTCTTTCCCGTTTTTATTATTAAATACTTGTCGAGGCTTCACTTGATTCTAAGACAAACTCACTTGCACCATGAATATTTTACAACGCGCAAAACAAACGTAAATGAAAGATGAAAAACAACCTTTGTGGTATTTTCATAAGTACAAATTGCTGGTTAAAATACTAAAACTTTCCTCATTGTTATGGCATTGTTATTTGTTTAGCACTTAGTCCAAAGCTGTTGATATGATTTCACTAATGCGATCCACGACAAAAATCTGTATCATAATTTCTCATACCCAGTTCATCAACCGCCTACCCGCACATTAAGAGATAATTTTGGTTCATTCAATTGTTGCAGCGTCATTTGACAAGCACGCTCCACGTGCGATACGTGGAATAACAAAAATCGAGGTTATCATTCATTTTAGAAGCCTTTTGTTAGAAAAACTGCAAGAAGATAAACAGGAGGAAATGGTTTCGTACATGCAAGAGACTATGGTCTCTTGTTACACGATATCTCATATATCGGCCAAATTTTACATCTTGAAACTATCTTGAAAAACAATTCTTGCGAATTTGCTAACAAGCCCACAGGAACTGATAAAAGAGAGGCACTAGAGGCTTGGAATCTTCCACACAATTTGGATAAAGGAGTTCAATTTTGCGATTGTGTCGCGTCTGTTAGTTTTGTTCTATTTTCAACAAAATACTTTCTCAGTCAAAGGCCAGAGAGATCAGTGTTAGCTATGCTGTTTTGAGTCTACTCTTAAAGATAAAGTTTTTCATGTTTTTTTAAACTATTTTGTCTATTTTTAATCTCGTGGGGGTTCTCAGGCGCCATCCCAGTAGTTTCATGGCTGCCACTATAATTTCACTTTAAGATTAATTTTCAGATTCGCCATTCGGGTATTCGGTTAAAGCGGTTTTGAGAAGTAATATATCAAACACGGACGACTGTTTCTGACCGCATTTCCAAACACCGAGAACAGAGTTGAAAATACGACGCGAAATGGAGTACTTTTGATGAACTTTGGGGTGTTTGGAAATTAAATGTGGTTAGACACTGTCTAGAGTGTTTGGTATATCTTTTCAATCGAAACTAAACTTAGAAGAAAACATAAACATAAATCATGAAAATTTGTGTCAATGAAGATAAGGTTTCCACACACCGTCACGATTATGACTTCCTTTGTTTAAACTCGATAAATTATAAACGAGTTTGATTAACGAGTGGAATATCTAACAGGTATTGTGATTATTTAGATTTTATGTTTTTCAACTATTATTTAACCGCTGATAAAGAAGCCTACTATATCCTTTATTCCACACGCCGATAGGGGAACTAGCCTCCTCAAATTTTCGATGTAGAATTGGAGACCTTGGAAAGGCATTCTTAAGTAGCGTGTGCGTTTCTCACTTTAGGCGAGTTTCAGACTAAATTAGACTGCGCGCAGTTTGTCTGCCAGCTGAGACTTAAACCGTATTTTCATGGTCAATAAACATACACTGATATGTTAGAGGATGACCGTTTTACGAAATTCGATCCAAATTCGCTTCTTGTACACCCCTGAAGTCTTTTTGACTTGGAAAATATTTATTATTTTTCAAGTTGTAGTGGTGAGACGATTTCACTCCATCACTCCTTCACTTCTTCAATCCTTCCATCACTTTCCATTATTTTCCATTAGACATTTGGAACCTCAGGAGGGAACTCTCATATGAAAAAGTCAAGGGATGCTCGTCGGAAAATTTGAATTTAACTCTTTAAAAAGACTAATGTGGACGTTGCTTGAGCTTCATTACACCACAAAAGATACGACTTAAAATGGAATAGGTTTGATTACTCGCCACTGTTCAAGAAATGATCCCGCCCGCACTTGTCGACGCGACTCGCGTACTCGAAAGATCAGCGGAAATGAAGCCTGAGAACCAGAAATTAAATGAGAGAGTTTCTCTTATTATTGTTATTTCTTCCAGTGCACCCTGAAGGATAATTTGACGGGTAAAACTGGTGACGTTTCGTTATCAGCACCCTAAGTGAGACCAGAATCCTTGATTTGTACCCGAGACCATGCGCTTTTCAGATAGAAGTGCCCCCGGGTCTCAAACATTCGCCGTCTAAGGCCGTTTCGGCAGTTGCTTGCTGTGTGTCAAGTTAGTCATTTTCGAGAGGTGGAAGGTACAACGTTTTTTTTTTTTATTGTAAGGAAAATACTGTTTCGTTCTAACACGAAATTAATGCGTGACGTGTTAATGTGATATGACATCACAATGCCTTACGTAATTAATTGATAAGATCGTTGAAGCTAACACTACTAGTCGCAGATTTGAGAGACACCAATGGGTACGTAAATATCATTCTTTGTTAATGTCTATTAATCCCGGCATTTATTGACTATAATTCTAATCTGTTAATAGATTTCGAATACTTTCCGGTAAAGATGATGGTTGAATAAACTGTGAAATATTTGGAACCTTGGCGATTGTTGCGACTAGCAGTACAAATACTTATGGTTCTTTCTTAGCGATTCGAGTCAAGGAAAGCCTTCGGTGTTTTTCCTCACATTGTTTCGTGATATTGCGCGAAGGCAATTCATATAAACGAATGATTTAAGGCTCCAGACGATCTTTTTAACGCTAGAAACGGAAAGACAAATGTTGACAGAAAAAGGAAAAAACAATGAAGAAGAAAAGAAAGAAATATTCCGCTGTCGCTGCTAGGATTCGAACTACCAATGCTTTGCATGGTGAACCAGCGCTTACCACACTGAGTTATTTGCACATCGGTTAACCGAGGGGTGAAAATATTCATCATACACGTACTTACATCAGGCTCAAGTGTTTCGTTAAGTCTCACACAGCACTTTTGACCGAAGAAAACGATCTTGGCGTTTTTGACTACAGCACAATATGACTGATGACTGAAGACATGTACAGGGGTATTTGGTTTCTGGATAGTATTAAGGAATTTCTGGAGTCAGTCTGCAAACATCAAAGCCTGGCATGTGACGCACATTGATTCTCGCAGAAATGTTATTGTCACTGAACATTATACGGCAAGTGCTGTTTTTGTTGCTTTAATGTTTACTAGTTTTGCCGTTTAGTTAAATTTTGAACAAACAAAATTATATTCTTTTTAAAATTTCAGCCTCAGGTTTGTTCTTTAAATATTCTGAAAATTTCGCAAATTTCTGCCTCGATGGTCTTCACGGAGTATTTAGCTCTAAAGCTGATCTCCATACTTAGGGGCCCTGTATCTGAAAGTTATACAGATTAAAAGCTTAAAATACAATTAAAAAACTAAAAACATTTACAACCAAGTAGCAAAATTTTAAAGTAAAATAAAAGTTTCAAAACTGCGTTTCTTTTATTATTACAGAAGAAATTTCTTGCTCCGCGACAGAACATCTGTTTTCACTCTTGGTAATGTTTAACGGCGAAAGTTAAACTGATAAAAATCCTTGCGCCGTTGTAAAAGGTCAGCAGTCATTCCATAATTAAGACTAACGTTAAGTAAGGATAAGCTAGTACTGTTCCTTGTAGAATAGCTATGAATGCTCGAACATCTTGTGAAATATGATAGAAAAATAGCTTGAATATAAAAAAGAGATTACTTTTGAAATAAGGCCTACTGGTTTATGGGAGATAAACTCTCTTATACATGTAGGTACAGTCTATATTAAAAAAAATTATACCAAGTTTTTTGTGACTTGATTTGCGAAAAAAACTGAAACACGTGCCGACTGCGTGTTACAATGAAAGACTCCGTGGCAAGTCCGGCGAAATTGAAAGCTTATCCCACGGTTCGAAAGTGTGATAGTTCTCATGTCATTGTTATTTTGGTGAAGGAGATTTCATTTCAGCTGATGTAGACTACGACTTTTTGAACTCCATTCTGAGTTGAACGTAAATTCAGTTTCGGAACGTTTTTTGGAGTTTTAAAGCCTTTTTGCAAAGGTAAGTACAGTGAATTGTAAACGTAATTTGTCGCAAAGAAGTGTTTTATAATTTTAAATAATCTTGTTATTTCAAAAGGACATTGATTTTTAGCATTTTTAAATTGTAGTTGCTTACGATTATAAACCTTGCAAATTTAACTTGTATGAGCATTTTGATGCTTGGCGTTGTAGGCCTTGTAATACAACACACAATACTGGTGTGAAATATATGTACTGGAGAGGAAAAGTGAAGTGATTAAGTTAACATATGGGATTTAGAGTTTTTCATGTTTTTTTTTCATGTCAGCATCTAGCTATCCATTTTTTATTTAAGCTGCTTGTAGTTAACGGTCAAAACGCGGATTAAACGATAAAATCAGCGACCATTTAATTTTGTCAGTTTTTTTTCTTGTACGAAGTAGTTTGTGTTGTGGACACTACCTGTTAAGTTTGTACTTTTTCATACTCTGAACAGAAGTGAAGTGGTGGGTGCAACCTTGATGTTTTAACTCTCCTCAGTTGGTTCTAGTCACCTAATGGCATGTTTGCTTTTCAAAATCCTTGTATGCGCGCTGAATTGCATCAGCAATAGCGCGTGCGAAAACTGTGTTCGGCCACTTTAAGCTCCGGCCCTAATGATACAATATGATGACTTTTTCTAAACGACTTTGCTTGTGAGGGGGTTTTTCACCTTCTTTCTATACAGTGAATATCGACAAATTTTTATTGTAGAGTAAAGATAATATGCGGCCCTAGAACATTGTGTTCTTGGAACATATTGTATCCCTGTCGACTAAATAATACATCCATTGTTGTCTGATTTCTCGTTCTCTCTATTTTCTGCTCTTTTAAAGCATAAGGTGAATGAATGGTTCAAATATAAACGTTTCTAAAAGCAGATAATATCAATAATTATGGAGCTTATTGAAGGTCCTTCTACTCCTAAACGAATACGGGGACCCCAGTTTTTACTTCAAATTTTAATTCGTCTTGATATACGTAGCAAGTAGGTAAAGTTTGAAATAAAATCTATCCCGAGTTCTATTTCGATGGAATTGTCTTAAACAATCGTTTCTTATCTGATTATATGTAATTTTGTTCATGTTTTGTAAAGCACACCGTGCAATAGGAAAGAAACATTTCACATGTTTAAGTAGTTGCCGATAACCTTTAATGAGGCTGTTCATTAACTATAGTTTGTATGTTATTGAAAGGTGCAGTAAAAAAGTACAGTGTAATAGACTCATACCCAAGCCTCCTCATTTTTTCCTTTTTACAGAGGTGAGAAGTAAAGGCAAAAAAATGGTTAGGTAGGCACAGTGAAAATATTTGATCAGCAACATGGGCCAAGGTCAAAGGTAGAGTGCCATCGACGATTTGATAGTAGTGTGATTCTCCCTATTGCCTGCTCCACATGAATTCGCTCAAAAGCGATACGAAAATTAACTGTTTAAGTCATTTCTTCGGCTGTTATATTGGCCCTGGTACCTTTAAATGGTGGTTATAAAGGCCAACACCTGGTGGTAAAATATTGTTGATTTAAACATTGGCGATTTGTCCCCGAGGGGGAGGGTACGGCTACACGTAGGCTAATGTGAAAAAGTCGGGGATGCTCGTCGGAACATTTGAATGAGGCCCCTAAATGAGAACAATCTGGGCGTGGTTGAAGCTTTGTTTGTCACCTAGCATATACCACTTTAAACAGAAAAGGCTAGATTGCCAGCCGCTGACCAGAAAAGGAGCCCGTGCCAGTAGACGAGATTTGAGAGACTGACGTGTTTTTAATTACGTTTTCTTTTGTGCATCCCAAAAGGCACTTTGGCTGCTAAAAAAAGTGGCGTTTCATCGTGGATACTCTAAATGAGACCAGAATCCTTGATTTATACCCCTGGGCTGAGTTGTTCGAAGGCCGGTTAACGTTAACCCAGGATTAAACGCTAACTGAAGCATTATTTTTCTTGTTTAAAATTGTTTTTTGCCTCTAACGTTTGGTGTAGTTTAAGATTACTACAGCTCAAAACTGAAGGGCAAACGATATAAACAGATCACCTAACCAAAAAGTTACAAAATTGAAATCAAAAAATCTCGCTAACTCTGGGTTGGTTTAATTGGGCTTTGAACAACCCGGCCCTGAGCGACACGGCGAGCATGTCCGACCTTTTCACTGTTTCATATGGGAATGAGGCCAACACCGCCAGTTCTAAAACATTTCGTTTGGCTTGTCAGCTCAGTAAACAGCTAGTTGTAAGCAATGTCGCATGAGATGCATTCATTGTTAGAAGCATCCTTTGCCGAGATTAAATGCTCTCTCCGCTTTTATCGGTCACCCCGACACCCTCGAGACCTAACTGCTTGCGTGGCCTAATGATTGACCGCAAGCTCACGCTTCGAAAAGTGCGGATTCATGCACTGGTCACAGATTCATTTTGTTCTATCGTTCAACCAATACACTTCTTAACATTCCCACAGCATGTCATTCTCCACCCTAGTTTCATTCAATTCATTTAATTTCATAGTGGTAATTTTGTTTTCTTTCATTTGCTGTTAAAGTGCCACTATGATCAAATTCTCGATATCCACATTTTTACATTTTCGCACACAATAGGCCCTTTCTAGATATCTTGTAAAATTTCAACAAATTAAGAACATAACAACTCGCGTTTTTTGGGCCTTTATTTCCGAGAATTTAGCGCCGCCATTGATCATTCTTGTTTCAATTCTTTGTTGAGAATTGGAGTAAATGACGTACATACATACTATGGTGGCCGAGAACTGCCAATAAAAAAATCACATATTTTTGTGTAATAAATGTTATTT
The DNA here is from genome assembly GCA_019787425.1 of Platygyra sinensis. NCBI lineage: Eukaryota > Metazoa > Cnidaria > Anthozoa > Scleractinia > Merulinidae > Platygyra > Platygyra sinensis. The sequence continues at coordinate 5,006 of JAHPZR010021406.1, read as the reverse complement.
TGACTGAGATATAAATCAAAACTAAATAAAACAAAAAGTAAAACGAAATGAAATTTAAAAGTAATATGACATGAAATTGAAAAGTAAATTGCATTTTAAAAATAAAACTACTTTACTTTTAAGTTAAACTAAAATGGAAATACTTTTCAAAGTGAAATATAAAATCAATTTCAAATGAAATCCACAGTGCAAGTGAAAGTGAATTTCACCGTGGCCGAGCGCTGCCACTACCATCATGCTACGAGCGCTTATAAAACTCTGCGCCTGCGATTCTATTAGCCAATATGGCGGATAATCGTGAGGCTACCTGGACCGATGACGAAAACCTGAAAGAAGTTTTAACTAAATATGTCCAGCAAGGCTTGCAATGGTCGGAAGCGCTGGATTTTCTGACACGCGAATTTCCAGAATATGCATGGAGTATTCGTTCCCTTGACAGAAGGCTTCGTCACTTTAACATCTTCTACAATGACAGGAGTGTCGAAGTTCAGGACGTGAAAGAAGCGGTGGACGAGGAGCTTAAAGGTTCTGGTAAGCTGCTAGGATACAGAGCCCTGCACAAGAAAATCAGATTGGAGCACGGGCTAAATGTTACCAGAGACCAGGTTTACGATGTGATGTCTGAACTGGACCCACAAGGTCTTGAAGCCCGTGGTAATGTCGGAGCCAAGAGACAGAGAAGGAAAGGAAACTTCACGACAGTGGTTCTAACTGGGTTCATTCTCTCGATGGACACGACAAGCTAATGGGTTATCAAAACTCAACATTTCCATTAGCAGTGTATGGGTGCATGGACACAGCTAGTAGAAAGCTACTATGGTTGAAAGTTTGGGTTTCCAATCATGATCCCAAATTAATTGGAAGATGCCTTGAACATTTATATGAAACTAAGATCATATCTGCGATGTTAAGAGTAGATAAGGGAACCGAAACAGGGACCATGGCCACAATGCACGCTTTCCTTCGCAGACACCACAATGATATGGATCCACACGAAACAGTCATATATGGCCCTTCTACCTCAAATCAGGTAAGGATATTTTTAATACTAGAATAGTGGGGAGGGAATAGGCAATAGGGGTTCAAAACCTCCCACTTTCGCCTGCCTCCTGTATGTCTCCGACCCCATCCACCCCCTACATACAGATTACATACAAACCATAATATTGCATCTAAATTGCTGACTACAGCTATCACCATATAAAGCCCAGTTTTTGTTTTGGAACATTAGGACAAATGTTGATGAAACTCCCCACTATGGTGCCAAAGTTTTGAAATTTTTTTTAAGAAGCAAAAGGGAAAAAGGTGTAGTGGTAAGGTAATTAAAAATAGTTTTATATTGCTATTTTGTAGATTGAAAGATGGTGAAAGGAATTGCATGAGAGGATGGAGAGGTATTTTAAAGATGGTTTGTGTTGGCTAAAAGATCAAGGTCATTATGACCCACGCAATGACTGATAGGTATGTGCAATAATTTGGATCTGAAGCAGTTATCTTTGGAAACAGCTTTTTGTACCTCTTAACTTTACTGTATGTAATTGAAAGGAATGTCACGTACTTCTTGACATAATTTACTATATTTGCATACAGAAGTGTCCTTTCATGACTGCTTTCAACATTGTATTTTAATGTTTTGGCAGATTGCTCTTGGCCTTCATCATGGTACCTCTTATACAGAAGGAGTTAGATATTTTCAGAGAAACAGTGTGGAACACACACAGGATCAGAGCACAGAGAGACACTGTACTTCCAGATGGTATACCAGACCACATCTATAACTTCCCCGAGAATTATGGGCTTGAAGAGTGTGGTATGTGCCATAGTGTCTTGTGCCTTATAAATGAAAGTACAATGTGGGTCCAGTTCTTTCATTCAAGAAATTAATAGTTCGCATTACACATCATCAGCAATCTTAGGGGTTATTACGACTGCCAGTCTTTTATTTCTTGCCCCCTGATGAAATCCCCGTGACAACTAAGTATATAACATCTTGATCCAAAGGCAAAATTCCTTATGCTGGTTGTTCAATTGTGCACTGTATGTACATAATGCTGCTCGGTCAACATATTTTGCCTCCTTTTATAAAAAGAAAGACTTCCTTTCAGGCGCAATTTTCTTCTGGGAAGGGAAATGAACCCTGCAACAATACTCTTGACATCCAAGTATGATGGATATTAACAGAGAGTAAATGTATAAATTTGAAGTGATCTCTAATTAACCTCCCTGTTAATGCATGTTACAAAGAATTATTGTTTGAGAAAGCAAAATAAGTGATTGATAATAGTATTAATATAATGGCCATTAATTTCTTGCTCAGGTTTACCAGTTACTGAGGAACAACTCAAGGAGGTGGCAATTGAATCTGGTGTTTTAAGCATTCCAGATGATTTCCTCACACTAGAATTTAGAAAAGAATGTGAACGCATCATTCCTGATAATGATACTATTAAACCAGATGAATGGAAAGATGCATATATGTATTTAAAACAGAACTTCACACTTTCAGTGTAATATAATTGGAACATGTTATATGGTTTATTTGTAAATCTCTGTAAATCTCTGTAAACTGTCATGGAATGGAACAACTTTAACAATATCAATGTGTATAACATATCAGATGCAAAATTGCGGGCTACGTAATGCATTTGCACTGACTTCTTTGTGTGACTTTCTTCAGTTTCTTGTGTTGTTTTAATTATTTCCGAGGCACTCTTGAGGTACTTTTTGACGACCCATGTCACTTCTTTGAATCCCTCTGTTATGCTAGTGGCCTTGTAAGCTCGTCGGAATCCACCAGAAGCAAATGGTGTCTCAGTTACCAAGAATTCTGCCTCCACTGGTACATTGGACCATTGCATGTGTTCAAAATCAAACTTATAGATGGTAACGACAGTGGAACTTTTCTTGGAGATGACTTTCCCTAGTTTTAGCATATCCTGGATGGACAAACTCTTAGGGCAAAATTTGCTTGCGCAAACTTTTTTGGGGCTTGGTACTGACACAGCCTTTTTCCTTGGATTGTCATCACACCTTGCTTTTTTGGTCTTTAGCAAAAGTGAGAAAGAACAAAATTATATGGTTATTACGAATAGCTTGCAACAATTCCAAGCGTATTCATTTTTCACCTCTTCCCCCACAATTTTTAGGAATTTGTAAATGAGTAAATGGTCAGCTTGTGGTATACAATATATCCACAGAAGGGTTTAGAAAAGAGTGCATGTAAAACTGCTGCCGATGTAGAAACATCAATTTTTTGCTCTATTTTATGGTACAAACATAATCAAAGATGATGAGTCATTCCATTTTATATTCATCCCACCATCATCTCTTCTCCTAAAAAGATCACCGTGGAAACTGATGCCCCCCCCCTCCCCCCCCCCCCCCTGGAGCGGGTGACACCGATATTGCCAACACCAAGCTCTATATGTGATCAGATATTTTAATGCACTAGCTTAAAGCTCTTAAGTGTTGTCACATACCTTGTGCGTCTCTTTCCCGCGTTCTTCCTCATCCTGATCATTTGATACTTCGGCATCTGACATTTTTATAAAACGCACATAGAATACTTTATGGTCTGGAATTTGGCACATCTTCTTACAAGAAGGCCCACGTTCACCAGCTAAGATCGATGTCGCAAATTGCAAACCATATCTTTATCGATTTGGGCAGCAAAGTAAGTGGCAAGCTTCTACTATGTTGTCGAAAGTTATTTCATCGAATTCGAAAGGGACAAATTCTCTTGGTCCAATCCTGGTGTACTTTTGCTGTTTTCCAGTTACTTCAGAACTCATCCTCTGCACAATTATTTCATCTTTCGCCTCTACAGATTCTCGTGCTGGTCGTTTTCCCTTAGCAGCTCTTTTTTGACGTTGCTTGTTTGCAAACTGCCTCCACTCCGCCATGTTGCACGCTAACGCGTGGTCGGCTCTGTTGCTGGTGAGCGCGCGTAGCATGATGGTAGTGGCAGCGCTCGGCCACGGTGAAATTCGCTTTCACTTGCACTGTGGATTTCATTTAAAATTGATTTTATATTTCACTTTGAAAAGTATTTCCATTTTAGTTTAACTTAAAAGTAAAGTAGTTTTATTTTTAAAATGCAATTTACTTTTCAATTTCATGTCATATTACTTTTAAATTTAATTTCATTTTACTTTTTGTTTCATTTAGTTTTGATTTATATCTCAGTCAAAATAACATTTATTACACAAAAATATGTGATTTTTTTATTGGCAGTTCTCGGCCACCATAGACGTCATTTACTCAAATTTTCAACCAAGAGTTGGAACAAGGAAAATTAATGGCGGCTGTCAAATACATTTAAATTTGGCAAAATATCCAGGGAAGACCTTTTTTGTACAAAAATGTAAAAAATGGATATCGAAAATTTGATCATAGAGGCACTTTAAATGATTTCCCAGAGAAACATCATAGAGGCTAACAGTGTAGTGCTCAGGCCGAGCTGTGTCTTTATTCAACTGCAAGCATATTTTAAATCTGTTTCTTTCTGATAAAGTCTTAAACAGGGACAATTTGAAAGGTAATTTTTATTTCGCGATTACATTAATTCTATACTAAGAATTTCTGGATTATTTTTGTTTTTTATTTCTTCCTTTGGGAGGAGGTTGTCCCAGTCCTAAACGTAATAAGAAGAAAAAGGTTAAGATCATTCCAACAGGGTATATTGACTAAGTTCATTTCAGCGATAGGAACATAGTACCATGTCACTAACTTTAAATTTATGTTTGCCTTGCTGTTGGCCAACTGTAAAGAAATTCTTACTCAATTTTCAATGGTCACAAATTATTCAATTCCCTCAGCTCTGAAATTCAAAATACCTCTAATTTCTACACTCAGGTCACCTTTCTTGGTATAAGTACATTTTCCTTCTCTTAGAATGCTTGTGTGTACTGAGCTTTTCAATTTTTTTTTGCCTTCATTTGCTTTTGTGAATTTGAGTGTTTAGCTTTGCTGAACTACGTTTTATCCTAAATTATGATCATTCTGTG
>JAHPZR010021403.1:0-27136 GCA_019787425.1 Platygyra sinensis | reverse complement strand
GTTACTAAGTTTTGAAGTTTTTGAACGGCTGTATCTTGTTCGATACTGGCCCAATTAACACGAAACTTGAGGATTTTGTAAAGCTCGGTGTGCTATATCTGAATATATGGGTCTTGTGTTTTTAATCCCATAATAGACGGACCCATACCCAGGCCCTCACGGTATGAAATCCGGCAATGACATCACTGCACGGATTTTTCGCACCCTTACGTTATAAATTTCTAAAATGTAGTTATGCACTCAACTGTAAACAAATTTAATTGCTTAAAAAAGGTGAACACTTTGAATAATCAAGGAAAATGAAGCGATCTTGCTTTCTTCAGAGGCACAAGTTTTGTAAATGCCTTTTTGCGTAAACACATTTCTTCTATTCGTTTACTTTTGTCACTTTTCTACATCAGGATAGCGTCTTGCATGTCTGAAAATATCTATAGGTTTTCAAGATTTCAAGAATTTTTTAGACTTTTACTAACTAAACAAATAAAAGATAAATATGAAGATCTAATTGTTCGTCGCAGTGGTTTTGCAACCAAGCAACTGATATACCTATTGTGGGTTTTCATGCCATCAGGGATAAATATTGTAACTGATTCAATAGTGAATTAAATCAAAAATTTTCACCAATAGTTAGGTCTGCGTGGTTTTATCCAGATTTTAACCCAGATTTGTCAATAGCTTTATATGAAGGCGACCGGTGTCACCAATATGGCCACAGTAAAGTAACAGAGTAACATCTATCATCAAGCATTCGCTATTAAAAGGAAACTTTATTAACTTAAAGTTCCGCCATATTGAAATTTAAAATACTTCTTCTAATTTCAGTAAGGACTCTTCAGTCAACAAAAACTTAAAAGATAAATGGATTTAAAAGATAAATGCATCAGATCTCAGTTTTCCAAAACACCAAAAGTTTCCAAGTCAAATCACAGTCAGTTAGAACCTTTCAGTGTGAGCGACAACGTCTCATAAGCGAACGCGACCACTTTTAGAGCTTAAAGATTGAGACTTTCTTTTGTCTTTAACTTCCCTTAAGCGACCACTTGACAGATAGTAGAGCAGAAATTGGGCGATAAGGCGTTATAGTTTATCAGAAGGAAACCATGGTACTCTGAATAAAACCTTTGGAAAGCTTAAATATTTTTGTAGCTACTAAAAGTTGTTTTATGGGTTTACTGTGAAGGGGACTGAAGCTTGGTGGAAGTCTCTACAGTTACCAACAGGCTAATCGGAGGCAAAATGATTAGTACCCAATATGGTCTAAGCTCACCACTTGTAAGCGACCACCTAGGCTTGATCCTAGAATTAGCGCCTCCTTCCAAATAATTGCCACCTTGGAATAGATCGTTTTTACTGTTACGAAAAAAAATCGAAAACTATTCTGTGGATCGCACGAAATTGTCATGTTATTGAAGATACGTAAAAAAAGAAACTTCTCCAATTCTTATGTCTCCGCGGTTTTTCAAACTTCAGATATTCTTCGAAATGTTTTGCGCAAATTCACAGAGCCCAGTATGGAGCCGCCATGTTGGTGGAGCTTTGTGCTCCACTAATATGGCAGCCGGAAAATATGCAAACATCTGGATCTCACTTGGCTATCAAGGCGACTGATTATCTGAAATGCACCAACACACATTTAGACAAAGACTTTTCTTAACAATTTAACTCCTTACAAGGCTAAAAATCACTAGATAAGATTATATTTTTCCGCAAACGCGATCGGAGAGGTATGTCGCGCACCACCTTAACTCTGAACTTTTAACTCAGCTGGTTTCCAAAACAAGCACGCTATTAAGCTGAAACGTCGTAAACAGATATAAATTTAGAACCTGATGGAGATAAAACCATTATCTCACTACTTCCCTGGCTCTTTAGTTTTAAGTTTTTTGGAATTGATGACGTTACGTGGAAACGATCTATAAGCACCCCTCCTATGGACTAAAATTCGAATAAACGCCCTTCCTCTGCCCCCCTCCCCCTCCCCCTTCCCAGGTTTATAGAAGAGTTCTAAGAAAACAAATGGCGTATAGTTTTGGTCGCGTTAGATCACAAGCAAGTGATTATTGACTCGTGAAGCTCTGCTGCATGAAATTGGCCGTCACATCGTACAGTACTGAAGATTTGCTGTTCGTTGTGTGACTGCCCAACCAACCTTTTGCAGCAGACACTTGAAGTAAATGTCTTTTTGATATGATTTAAACTAGAAATAGAGTTCACTAGAGCTGCCCCCGCTTATTGCCAGATGAAAATAGTCAATGATTTTGCATTTAGTTTGCACCTTTTTCACTTCAAAACATTACCGGTCTATATCCCGGTCTAGATGGGAAAATCTATAGCTAGACCGCGGTCACTATCCAACCTCTTAGCCCCGAATATATTTTCCAATATTTCGGATGGCACGATCTTCCTTCTTCAGGGTGTTGCGAAATATTGGAAATATATTCTCGTACTATTTAATCAGCCTTGATTTCGTACTTGTAGCTGATTAGATCTTCTACAGCGAGAGGATCCGGTACTTCTATTCCGTCACGGTGGTCCTTGCAAAATGAAAATTAGCGTCTTATCTCGAACGTGGCCTATCGAGCGATAGGCAAACGTTAAAATCGTCTTCTTTTCTCGTAGCGTATGCGATGCAGGCTACATATAGCAAGGCAGTAATAATCGGTTATTTATCTACACTTTTACTCATTGTACTAGTAAGCTAAAGTAGTGTACACGCTGTTTTTTATACATTATGTAAGTTAAGAAAATTTTGGAGCTGAGGCTGATAGTTCTTGCAGTTGTCTGCGATCTGAGGCTGAAAACAATCTTAAGATGTTTTTAAATTCACATGGTATACTTTGCATCCCCCAGTTATTACTTTGATGATTTTGATTTTGATTATTTTGAAACAGACAGTTATAAATAAGAACTGCTGGTTATTACAAACCGAAATATGGGTTATGCAATAAGAAAACCATAATGTTATACAAAACGTGGCCTTGAGTATTTGGGTTAATTTGCATTTTTGTTACCTTTCTTTCATCATTTAATGTACAGATTGGCAAAATATAAACGTTATTAAACGGCTCTCAGCCCACTGAGGAATGTTCTCGATACGTTCTTAAAATTTTGGTTAATCTCAGCCTCAAAGGTCTTGTTATATTATATTGTCTAATCTCTTGAATGCAAATTTCAGCTTATATCTAAAAGATATTAGGCTATTTTAGAGTTGGCGTCTCAAATAGAAATAATCTTCTAAATTATCTGATAATTCTTAACTATATTTATGGGATTGCAGAGGAAACAAATGTTTATCTTCAAGAGGAAAGCTTATCGTGGTTTTTGGTTTTTGCCGGAGGGGGGGGGTACTCCCTATAATAGCCTATACGGGGAGCTCCGGCCGAAAGGGGTACCTTTATCAGGCTTCAGGTACATAAAAGGGTAAGGATTTCACAAGTCGAGGTATATCAAAGGGTAGGGAAATTGGTCATTTAAGTATTTAAAGGGCCTTTAATTATAATGTTTCGAATAGACGCCCCTTATGGCTGTATCAGTTTATTTATCAAGCACTACATGGAAATGAGAACAAGACTTCTTGAAGTAGGTATGTGACAAGGGTATCTTTTTTTAATAAAAAGGTATATAAACGGGGTACCTTTCCTGCCAAAATTGTATATAAAAGGGTAAGGGGTTGGACCTCGGGGCGGAGCCTCCCCGTATTAAACTTTGTTAAGTACTCCCGCCCCGTCCCCCCCCCCCCCCCCAAACCGGTTTTTTTTTGTCTGCCATAGAACTGCCAGCTTGGCCGCTGTTTATCAGCTGAAGATAAAATATGACCAGGACAAATTCAGAGTGGTTTTTTTTAGCCGCAAAAGGCCCGGTACGCTTTCCTCTTGGAGTTAAACATGCTGTGAGTGAGCATCGCGTAGTACGAAAAAGTCACGACGCCACACAGAAAACATGTCCTCGCGTGGTGCACTTTAATGCACCACGTGATTGATTTGAAACAAACTCACGGCATCAAAAGTGTTACTCTGAAGGCAGCAAAAAAATTCGTGGGTGTCGCAGTTACTGGTAAGAGTAATAAGGAGCTTCGAAATTTGTGGAAAAGATGGAAACCAATTGTTATAAATTCAAGTTGGACAAAACTTCTTCCTCCGAAGAACATAATCCCCGACGTCACGTCGACGCCTAACACACATAACACGTTCAAATCATTCAAAAAGCGTTTTCAAGCCATCAAAGCATCAAATCATCGGCAGAATACCTTCGAACCTAAATCAATCCAGTCAATCCGTAAGGGAAGTTATTTTTTAATTTTGAAAGGCAGAACAATTTATCGTGATTTCTGAACATCCGCGAATATGATAGTTAATTTCCTGTTACTATGTTATTTCATTGATATATTTTACCTTGTATAGTTAATTTACAATGTCCATCGATCAGCCGGTGAGTTCAGATTTACGTATTTCCGGTACTACGCAAAAAAGTGTTCAGCAATGTAAAAAATCCCATTCTACTGTACTACATCACTGTCTGATCTGTAGCCTGCGGTATTTTTTTTTTTTTTTTTTTTTTTTTTTGTGGGTGAGAGCTGTTGGCGTATCCGACACCCATCGTAGTGTCACAAAAACGAGGAGAGTGGGGAAGAGAGAACGATAGCTTGGAGGGAGCGGGTAAGATTTTTTCTTCCCTCTCCCTCTCCTGCCCGGGAAGTCCTCTACAATGTTTTATACGGGGAGGCTCCGCTCCGAGGTCCGTGCCACTTACTCCTCTGTATGCCCATTTCGAAAGAACAGGTACGTCTTTCGTATGCCGACAATTGAAAAACGGTAAAAGGCTCGTGTTATGAATGAATCGCCAAAAAAGAGGTCTTCTTCTCATTTTCATGCAGTGCTTAATAAATGAAATGATACAGCCATAAAGTGCGTCTTTTCGCATGCGTCCTAGGTCCCTTTGACCAGCGTTCGAAAGGCTTGCGCAGTGAGGAAAAAAGATTCGAGGAACGAGATTAAACTACGCGCAGGGTGGAGGAAACCTCCCGGCTCCCTCCCATATGAAAAGGTCAAGATGGTCGTTGGAAAATCTGAATTAAATCCGCAAAAGCCGACCAATATGGGCGTGGCTTGAGCTTTATTTGACCTCAAAAGGAATAGGCCATTGCAGAAACGTGAGAGGACCGGGAAAGAGTATGGTTGTTTTCCGTTTGTTTGAAAAACTAAGATATTCAAATGAAAGATCAACTAAATTTGAGAGTCTTAACCACGAATAGGAGTACTTGGAGGAGAAAAATGGAGAACAATTTGGACAATTTTCCACTGAAAACTCTTAAACTTGGTTGGGTAACCACTGAAATGTTTAGATTTTCAATCTAATCAATATAAGAAACTTGCCCCAGTGCTCTCACGTTTCTGCAATGGGCTATAGGCGTGATCATCAAGTCGTTGTTTACAGTCAAACTAAGTGAAGCGTACCCCTGAAGATTTCACTAATGAACTGATTATTTGAAACTTGAACCCGCTAGTCGTTTCAAGAATGCAATAATGAATTGATTATTCGAATATTGAACTCGCTCGTTCGATCCAAGAATACGGCTAACGGGTTCCGTTTTCGAAAAATCAATTCACTTTTGCATTCTAGAAAAGACTAGTAGGTTTCAAACCTACTAGTCGCAACAGCGAATTGATTTTTCGAAAACGGAACCCCATTAGCCGTATTCTTGGATCGAGCGAGCTAGTTCAATATTCGAATAATCAATTCATTATTGCATTCTTGAAACGACTAGCGCGGTTCAAGTTTCAAATAATCAGTTAATTCATGCAATCTTGAGGGGTACGCTTCACTTAGTTTGACTGTAAAGAGACTGGCGGAAATCAAGCCTAAAAACGAAAATAAGAGCATTTCTTTTACTATTATTTTTTCAAGTGCGCTCTAAAAGATATTTAGATAGCTGAAAATAGTGGCGTTTCGTCCTGAACACCTTCAATTGCCTCCTTAGTAGACATTTTTGGGGCTCGTCACGCAACCCCCACGCCCCTTTGTTGGAAGATTGCGTGATGAGCCCAAAGAATGTCTGCGTGACAGGCTATGAACACGCCAAGTGAGACCTAAGAACCCAGTCCTTGAAATACTCCTAAGCTAGACGACCGGAATCCCCGACCCTTTCATGTGGGAGTCTCCCCCGGTCAGAAAGGGAACTTGCAACGCCTTTGTGAAAAGCTACAACCCTCTTTTAACGGTTAGATCGGATTAGATTCATCTTTCCGGCATCCTGCACGATCTAACTGTCTAACTTACGTGTTCGGAAGTTTATAACTTTAACTAAAAGCTCTTTCCATACAGTTTCTTCTTCGAACGTGTTGAGTGAAAAAAAAATGGACGAAAATCTTGATTCCGCTACGAGAACGGTTGAAGTTAAATTTTTATTTTTCGCTTCAGTAATCATTACATAATTATTACATAAGTTATGGAATAAATACCGGTAAATGTACTTCACACAAGACATCACTAAAGAATCACAAATCCATCATTCCTCAGGTTAACAACAAAGCAATCAAGTAATTGAAGCCTGAATATTTAGTCACTGAATTTGAGTAACCTCGCAAAAATGCTATCGATGTTCAGTGGCGTAGATGAAAAATGCAAAGTAAAGCCTTATTCAATGAAAGCAGTATTGGGATGTGTTCGTAAAAGCGGAAGGAGCTACGACAATCACTGCCGGTGACGTCAAAGGGTCATTTAAAAAGCAACAAAACCGCAAACAGGTAACCATATCGGCACAGACACTCCGTAGTTTACTATAAACTAGATCACGAGACTGGTTAGCGAGCCTGTCAGACCTCAAAGAAGGTAAGCAAACTCAACTCTTGTTTATAGCGGTGATTCAAACCGAGTCTTAGAACCAATATTTAATTTAGCGCTGTAAAACCTCCCTTGATGTGGAAAGCGACGTCGGTTCTCGTCCCGGAGTCATATCAGTTTTAAATATGCAAGGCACGCTCTCGGTTAACTTGGAGTAAACAATTCTTTGGTGTTTATTTAACGAAGTTCGACTGTATCTTACACAAAGGATAGTGTTATTTATGAACCACAAATGCTAACAGTGTTTTGAGCGTCTACTACTTTTGACAATTATACGTAAGATGTTGACAAGTGACGATAGAATAGCTAATCAATGATTATAGTTTGAAAGCCTACACGTACGCTGTTATTTCGTGAGAGAAATTCTAGTCGAGTGGTACATAGCCCGCGAAGGGACCTCTGCTAAACGCGCGGCCGGAATTGAGGAGCCAGTCATGTGTGGATATTAATCCAGATGTTGTTAATGACTTGGAAATTTTCACTTCTCAAGAATTTTTCCCCACTGATTGAGTTTTCCTGTGCAACATGTTTCCTTAATTACTTACTTCAAGATTTTTGAAACTTTATTGGGTTGTGTTGGTTCTAGCTGATCATGATAAATCCAATATGTAAATAGTATAAGTGGAAACACTGATAAATAGACGACAAAGACGACGATTAGTCCCTTCGAGCCCAGGGCAAAATATTAGGTACCAGGAAAATTTGAGTGGAAAGCGTTTTCACAGTGGAGGAGCAGGGGGCAAAATCGAGAGCTTTAATTCGCTCTCTCCAGTCATTTTCCGGCCAAAATTCGTATAGTAAAGCTTGGTACGTTGCGGAAATGCGAGTGGGAAAATGTTGCAGTTATCAGCGGTGTGACAGGGTCTATTCTGCCCTGAGCCAACCCTTTCGCCTCTATGGCATGCCTTGTATCCAAAGGAATATTTGACCGTAGATTCAGCTGCAACAACAGCTATCACGTGTCTCGCAGCAAGAATTCAGGCGGCATATTTATCTGACCTTATCTCAGGCTGTATTGTTTTTCGCCTCACGCTCGACGGGGTAAGAAAAATAAGGCCTGCTTAGCGTACTCCACAGTGATACTTCGTTAGTTTAAAACTTTCAATTTTATTAGTTCTTTATGCTTTTCAGGAATTTAAAAGAGAAAAGGTTTCTATGAACCCCATATCCAGTATATTTCTTCAGCCCTAATACTGACGTCAATCTCACATTCTAGTGACCACAGGCGGCCCAGACGTTGAATACGATTAATACGTGACATTAGTCTGTTGACGATTGCGTTACGAATTTAGCCGTTTATAAGACAATGTATGGGAATGCTTCGAAAATTGCTCTAAATGCTACCTGTGGAAAATAATTGCAATAAAATGGCTTATAAATAATAATATAAATAATAAAATGGCGGTTCCGCCAGAACGTAAAACTCGCCTAAATAATTCTAAACCACCTCCAGGAACCCAGAGACATCGAAATAACGCAATGTAAACATAAGGTAATAAATAGCTCTAAACCACCTCCAGGAACCCAGAGACATCGAAATAACGCAATGTAAACATAAGGTAAGCCATTTTATTGCAATTATTTTCCACAGGTAGCATTTAGAGCAATTTTCGAAGCATTCCCATACATTGTCTTATAAACGGCTAAATTCGTAACGCAATCGTCAACAGACTAATGTCACGTATTAATCGTATTCAACGTCTGGGCCGCCTGTGTAGTGACCAGAGTCTTTTAACCCTTGTCCCATGCAATAATAAGTTTAAGGCGGCTCATAAAGGTTCCCAGCATTTTTCAGCACTTGATCTTTGATGTGTCAATGCCATCTTACTTTTTTTGTTGATGCTACAATAATGCAAAAAACAAATGCCCAATCATTGATGAACAAATAACGACTCTCTTAGCGACAAGGAAGGATACCACAGCAACCGTGTAACTCGTTAAAAACCCCCTTTAATTGAAGTTAAAAGCCCTAAAGAAGGCTTTTGTACATTATGCTAGCATTTTTTCGAGCATTTTAGTGAGGCAAAAGCATGGAGCATTATTCGAGCATTTTAGTGGCATTTTCCAGGAAAATTAATATTTTTTCTCGCAGAATGTAGAAAAAATCATTGTCATTATATTTTTACGAGAAAATGAAGACTTTACTTAACCTGTTAACCGAAGTGTCATCGAAAGGGGACAAGGGATTAACAGAGCAACAGATCATTCAGAAAATTATCTTTTGGTGTATTAAACTTTTACATACGCTGTTGTTAACTTTTTATATTAAGTATAAGTTTTTGTTAAGCACTTTGAACTGTTAATTGTGTTGAGACGTTAAAATTATGAAAATTTAAAAACCCCTATGTATGAGCATTAACCGAGCATTTTAGTGGAAAAACTGGAGCATTAAGGTGGAGCATTTTAGTGGGGAAATAAAAGCATAATGTACAAAAGCCAACCCTAAAGCTAAACTTGTCAAACTTGAGGGTGTTTTCATCGGCTTATGTTGTTGCTGTGGTAACGTATTTGCCAAGACTACAACTACTTGTTCACTAATGATTGCGCATTGTTATGAGCTACCGTGAACGCAAACTTTTTTCCGCGTTGTTGCACGCTTAGAACATTCAAGTTTGTCTAGACAAACTGTTCCGTTTTCGAGCGCTAACGTGTCAAATTTTGACAGCTCCGCCTCAATTGAGGCAATTTGATTCGGAGCTGTCAAAATTTGACGTGTTAGCACTCCAAAACGCAACAGTTTGATTTTGCTTTCCATTTTCTCGAGCAAATACAGAGAGCACACTAAGGCGCCATTGTGTTTGGTTCCTGGGTAGACGTCATAAGCTACCGCCGCCCCAGACTCCTTAAAACTCGGTCGTGCAACACTTCCAGCGCGACTTTGAGAGGGCAAAGAAAATCGAGGATTCCAGCAAATTCAAAATTTTTTCCGCCCAAATGCTTCGAATAAAAGGTAGATTCGATTTAGCGAAAAAAAATTTTGGGGGTTAGGTGCATTTTAAACGGCTGGTATGAGTGATCGTAAGAGACAACGGAAGTTGGAAGAGATTTTAAAAAAAACATACTGGGAACTGTTCTCAATAGAAGACGGCAATTGAAGACGTTGAGGTCCTCAGATTTCAAACGCCTTTGTTTCACAAATAAAAACAGCTTTTTACAATGTTGTTGAATAGGGAGACAACCCATGTGTACAGTTTTTGCCAGTTTTCTAATTCTGTTCTGGATTCGACCTAAAAACTCTATTTCCACCACTATAGCCGATAGTAAGAGGTGTAATTTGAGATTAAGTTAATATGGCTAAGTCAATAAATACGGATTACTCAGTATATTCCAGCCACATATCGTATAATTCTTTAATCTAATTTATTTATTCTCGTCGATTTACAGTCGCGGATTCTGCGGTAATTCTTCGATCTGAAACCAGAATGTAAGCGCGTCTTAAATCTCCTGACTTACATAACAACTTACAATTCCCTAATACAAATTCCATGTAAATTATCATTTACCTCTGTGACGGGCTAAACTGGATCCTGGTAAGCGATGTATCCTTTACAAATGCTACGGGTTAGCGATGTTTCTTTATAAATCCTGGTTAGCTGTTCGTGAACGTGTAATCCTGGATAGCTCTTCCGACTAAATCAAGTCCTACTCGCATTACTTACGCATGCAGTGTCAATCAATGTCAAATACTGTATACTCATTAACTAAATTATATGCGAGCTTTGAATCTCGCAGTCAATCAATTATAAATCAATAAATTACTAGTTTCTATCGAAACAGGGCCGTTTCAAAGTTTTACGACCAGCTATTTCCAGGGGGAGGGAGTGTGCCCACTGTGGACCTTATGAAGCTGAACACCTTAAAAGGTACCAAAACTGCTTTTTAGCCCCTCCTCCCCCCCCCCCCCGAAAAAAAAAAGATACGACGAGCACCCCACTCCTTTTCTCTTGAACTGAAATTAATAATTTCCATGAAAATATTGAAGGGGCGCAGCCAGTGATAAAACGTGGTAAAAATTTAAACAATCTTTGGCTGAAACGATTAAAAAAATTATAAGCTTTCGACTACCTGAACTACAGTCTTCAACGGGTAAAATGTGAATGGCAAGAAACGCAAGAAAAAGAGAAAATTGAATACAAATGTGCGAAAATTGCGGAAGTGGACATGAATTGTTGTCTCCAGTATAACATTATTTTAACAAGCATTCATAAGTTCCATTTTTTTTTTCAATTTCACGCATTTTTATTCTATTTTTTCTATTTTTCTTCGTTTCTTGGCATTCACATTTACCCGTCGAAGACTGTAGTTCAGGCAGTTAAAAGCTTGTAAGGTCAAATATTGCCTCCGTGTGGTAACTTTCAACAGTCAGTTGTCACAGTCAAAAACCCGTTTATTTCATAGCACTCACAAATATACACTAGGCTACACTAGTCCCGATGTTGTTCTGGAAAAACCTCCCTCTAAGAAGAAAAAACGTGGTCAAATCATCGGTGGCATAACAAGATCAAATTCCAAAGATCAATGTCCGTTATGAAACTCTACATTGTGATCAAAGTGACAGAAAACTAAGTAGATGTCAATCACGGCTTAACAGTTTCCGAAAGTAATTTTTTAATCGTGTCCGTTAACATTTTAACTAAACTTTTTCAGTTAGATACCTTCTAGTATTTTAGATCATTAATTTATCCTTTGTTCCTGTCTTTATCAGAGACAGGTAAAAGCCGTTACCATGGGAGCAACAACTTCCAAGAAAAAATTTAAAGTGAAGAATGGCCAGACACAGAAATCAGTTGTTGGAAGCAAGGGAGAACTCCCTTCCTGTAAGTAACTGTGTTTGCACATATAAAAGATGCTTGTTCTCGAGTGTTAATTTTTTGTCTTTTTTTCCATTGACACCGCCATTTATTCGCTTGTTTCCATTTTGCGTTTGTTGTTTTTTTTTGGTGCTACATTATGTCCAATCAATCAACCAATGAATCATTTATCTTAACACGTTTTGTTTAAGAGCTAAGAACTTGCTCAAAATACGAACGTAGGGAGTTGGTGAGTTTTGAACCGTAACGCGTGACAGGTTCTCCTCCAGTCGGAAATGCATTTGAGTTGGGAGGTATAGCAATCTCTTATGGCTCTTTTTAAAAGGACCTTGAAAGGGCATGAAAACATAGTGAGGTCGCAAGATGAGCTGGCATGTGGTGGGCGTGGGAGTCGAGAGCCCCCTTTAATAATCTCCTGTCTTTATTAACTACAAGGTCAGCTCAGCAAACCGTTGATGACAAAGAGAAAATTAACCACAGGGGATGTTATATTTATTTATCGGTGACCATAGAATCCTAAAACCCTTCTAAAACCTATTTCTTGAACTAACTGTGGGACTGTCTTTTGTGTTTTGTACTCACAGGGGAAAACATGGGATTCCAACTTTTTCGTGAAAGAATGGGAGAAGAGTTATATCTGAAAAAAATGAAAGAGGCTGACGAGGTATGTGAAATGCATACTTGTTAGGTTAATATTAACCCACGCTCTAAATCAGACAATCTTCACCATATTCTAGACCGTAGGATGAGACGCCTGCCTCGTGTAATAGGCTATAGCTTAAGAGGCCTCCTTTAAGAAACTGATTTCTTCACTCGTCTATATGTGATGGTGTCTTTACGAAAAATCAGTTTTTTAAAATTGTAACTAGGTGAATGCTGCCCCTATTCTTTCCTGGTTTATCTAATTTCTCCCCCTCCGGTCGTTTGGATGAGTAGCTGAACTTTAACTGGCCACTAAGGAAGCGGACAATTTCTAACCTGCTTCTCGAAGAACGGATTAACTTAAGGTCTTGAAGAGAGGACGAACTCTACATCAGTGAAGCGGACAGGCTGCAATTGACCTGTTGGAGAGCGGAAGGCGGAACTCCACTAAAAACCATCCTACCGTCCATGCCACCCTAGATACTAAACGAACCTGTAGCGCAATAAGGTGCGAGTCATAATGACGTCAAATTGCTTGAAGATGATGATGATGATGATGCCCGCAAAGGACTCAAGCATGTTCAAAATAAGGAAAAATCCCTCACCTTGGTTCAAACTTTATTAGCTTTGTCAACTTTCAGGTACTCTCTTAATGAGTAATAATGGAAGCAAACTACGTGTTGACTCACTTCATAACTTTTTAAACAGTTGACGTTATATCAATATGTTATCATATTTGTTTGTTTTAGCCTCCACCCAAAGCTGGTCCTCTCAGTGCTGCACAGATGTCCCGTTATGTCAAAAAGTATAAAAACCGTTTCGCTTTAAAATCGCTCGTTACTCGTCAACGCGGGACCCACCCTAGAGGAGTAGGAGCCATAGGAACTGTAACCGTCCTCGACAACCCTCTCCTCCCAGAGCACGAATTCTTCTCTGCAGGTCGCGTGTTCCCACTCCGTCTCCGCCACGCTAATCTGGTCCGACCCGATGACTCTCAGTTAGACGTGAGGGGGATCTCTTTAAAGTTTGCCGACACCGATTTCGAATCGCCGTTTGATTTGATGATGCACACCGGGGAAGAAGCTGCTTTTTGGAACATCTATAGTTTTGATAAGATGCTGACAGCTTTAGCGGGAGGTCCCAAAGCGTTTAAAGCTTTCTGTCTTGAGGACCCTTGGAAGTAAGTTCGTAAATTAATTCATTGTCTAAGAAAAGTAATAGTAGTTCATGTAATTTCAGTTGGTAGATTATATAGGTAGTTAATTAATTAATCGATACGTCTTATTATTTTAATTGTAGGAGGGCCATTATGAAAACTACTGGGTGACCAGTAATCAATGTCTTTACCCTCGTTAAATAAAGTTATTATTATTATTATTATTATTATTATTATTATTATTATTATTATTATTATTATTATTATAGTATTAAGTTATTATTATTATTATTATTATTATTATTATTATTATTATTATTATTATTATTATTAATCATTTCGCATGGAGTTACCGGGCAGTGCTTCCCGAAGGTATTAGAGAACGTTTTGGTGCGTTTCTTGAAATGCTTACTCCGTTTGAGATTTTTTTCTGGCTAAAATAAAATTTATACACATTTTTTATATGTTTTCTATATTCTTATACATTCTTAAACTATTTTATGGCAGTAATATATACTTAGATATTTTACTTTTATATTTTTAATCATTTGTACATACATTTTTTCTTTGTTATTTTGTTATATTGGCGCACCTGTGTACTAGCTAGTGCGTCCTGTGTACACTGGTTACCAAGTCTATGGGAACAACGTTGCCATAGCTAAGTGTGCTGTCTAAGTAAAATCTCTTGTCTATGTCTATGTCTATGTCTATGTCTATTTCTGTGTCTCTGGCCGTGTTTTCACGAGCGGTTTTTTAGCTCGCTTAGCGAGTGACAACCGGAAATCCCGTGAAAACAGTTACTTCTCCAACTCGCTTAAAGTTAAGCGAAAACGTCAATAGAATTGTCATTAAATTTAAGCCACCAAACCAGGTAGCTTAAGCGAGTTAGTAATTAATTTCGGCCAACGAGGTGTTTCTTATGGTTATTTATCTGACAAGGCTGTCAAATCGAAGTATAACAGCTACTCGCTTCTTCATTGGTATCGCCCGCGTGTCTGGTCGAAACAACTGAACGTTTGCCTAGACATACGGAAATGTTCGCGCCAAACGTTACCTGCGTGGTGGTTTTAAACCATTCTCTCAAACCAGAATTGTGGCCTTTCAAGCACCCACGAGATACTTTCTTCTAGGGCCTATCTTCTCTGCGAAAGATGAAAATACGCCTCTGTTACTGTTCTCCTGCCTCTAAGCGGAGCACGCAAATCTCAGCCTTTGCTGAAATGGGTCCCTTCGCGTCGGACGCAAACTAATCGCATAAAAACGGTATTTATAGAAAGAACTTTAATACAAGTTTCGTTTGAATCTCCCGCCATGTTATTCAAACTGATTCACTCGCGGCAAGGCATGTTTATAGTACTTAAGGATGTGAGAAAATAAGGGCCTGTTTACATGGAGGGAGGGTGCCCCGGCTAACCGGGCTACCCGGCTAGCAGAGCTACTCTGGGACGGCTAACTTCTCACACATTTCTTTAGAAAACGCATTGAAGCGTTCACATGCTAGACAGGGTAGCCTCCTATCCGGGGCACCCTGTCTACTTGCCCGGGCACCCGGCTAAGCGGGATAGCTTTTTACCATGTAAACAGTTCGTCCCGGGCTATCCCGGCTAACCGAGGGGAGATAAGCCGCGAAAACATGGCGGCGCGGAGTGAATTTTTTCATAGTTACCCCCAATATAAGGGACGCCTGATCGCAGGTTTAGTTTACCATTAACCAGTGTTATCTGCCGAACAGCTGAAATAAGATGAAAAAAAGTTTCTTTGGTCGGCCATTTTGTTTGTTGTGCTTAGCAGACGCTCAAAAGATAACTCACGCGGCCCACTCACTGTCCCGGTTAAGCGAGTTGCATGTAAAGGCAGGCTATGTGTCAACCCTTCTAGCCAGGTAGCCCGGTTAGCCGGGTTACCCTACCTCCATGTAAACAGGCCTTAACTAAGCAAACGTTACATGAAAACATTCAGCAAAATCGCCAAACCAACCTCCAAATACTTTCCTCAATTCCTTCCTTTTTTCATTGTAGCCTTCACCTGTCCATAGCTGTTTTTCGACGAGGCCCTAAGTCCTTTACTGACCAGCGGTACTACTCGTGGATGGCGTTTGAATACAAAGCAAAAGACGGTGTTCCACGTTACGCCAAATTTCGCCTCGTTCCTGCGGATGGCAGGGAAGAAACAGGGTTGCTAACAGAATATGACCAAAGGAGACCATGGTTAGTTCTGTACTTTAATTATCGCATTATGTTGTAATATGAGTAAACCATCCACCAGTTTTCAAATTCTGATTTTAACTGATAAGATGACATGAGTCGACATCGCGTCGTAGTATGCCTTACCTACATTCGTCGCATTGTCCTTGTTAGAGGGTTTAGGAAACCACGATAGCAACGGCAACGGCAACGTCGCTGAACAACTGTTTACACTCTTTCCCGTAAAACCGTGAACACCAGAAAAAATTTCTGTAATGTTTATTGTTTCACGACCAATCAGAAGCGAGATGAAACCGCAAAACCGCAGCATGCATTAGTCACGACTTGATTCAAAACAACGAGCTGGCTTTTTCTTCCAACGAACTGGCTTTTCTTCTACGACTAACCTTCAAAAACCAAGCTTCCGAATTAGGAATAGGCCTAGAAGCGAGTGTAAATTGTTAAAATTTACTACGGTACAAGTTTTCGGATGAAGACTTCTCAGCTACAAAAAAAATACGGATCGAAAATCACCAATCAAAGCCAACTAGCATGACCTTTTGAACTGCACGTGAAGCACACCGGTCAGCCCCGCTTCTGATTGGTTCGTTATTTTTTGCTCTCAGACACGCTGTCTAGCCTCGTCTGATCCTATCTACTCGATTCAACATCGCTTTCCCGTAATATATCACTAAACATAACTAGTAGTAATCAAAGATTATGAGAGTGCGTTGGACGCCGTATAAATGTTTATGCAGATAGCTTGAATGATTTCCCTAGCTTACTCTCAACCTCTAAAAACCAACCTTTTTTCATCAACAACCAGGGTTTTACAGAAAGATATTTCAGTGACAAAGTCCATGCCAGTCTGATTGAAGACTGTGTTGCGTGACGGCGCCAGTTTCCGTAGATTCCTAAGTTAAATAGGACTAAAAAATTTACATCAGCTTTCAAATTTCGTGCTAAATATTGTCACATTGACTTGTAATGTTTAAGCGCAAAAGCTAATTTGTAAAAGTATATTTTTTACGAACATTATTCTAAGCAGGAAGCTCAAATATAACTGAGTAAACATTTGCAATCGCGTGGTCGTTCATCGCGTAAACAAACTCCGTGCGACTAATTCGAGTATTTCCCCTGGCCTGATTAACAAAGTACACAGTTTATACATTTGCGTTCCCTGGTCCAGGTTCACTCTTATGGATCTTTCCTTCAGAGTACTCTTCCATTGATTCCAAATAATATTCGACCGGATACTACTTACCTTTTCTGTCGCAATTGCAACTAAATCCACAAATGCAATCAAAGACAGCGCGGGGATTTATACAACTGTTTACACAGTTAACATCCCAAAGCCTAGGCGATCGTGTTCGTGAACATAAAATAAACAAGCTCATCGTGAGCCCGAACGGACGTTTAAATAACATCATACTGGAAAGGACTATTGAATATAATACTACTCAGCCTCAAAATTCCACGGCGAAAGAATCCAACGCTACCTCTGAGATCGCATTGAAAGAAGGACCAAAGTCTACATTGCGTGCTCACGTGCTCACATATTCGTCACATGTCTCACTTACGGTACCAGTTTACTGGCCGTGACTATAGTTGATAACTGATGCCGTGACATAGTTAATAACTGTGCCGTGACATGCCCCTGCAAAAATTAGACGGGGTGGCCATTTTTGTGCCTTACAGGAATGTGGATTTTCCAGCCTATAACCTTACACAGGACAACCAACTCTCCGTAGTCGCGCAACAAAATTAGGCTTGCGTTCCACTTCGTCGAACGCAATCATTCATATCTATTCATAGCATATAAATAAGCTGAAATACAAAAAGAACAATTTCAGTATTGGAAAACGGTAAAATTGAAGAATTGTCGTGGAAGAAAAAGCCAGTTCATTGTTTCGAATCAAGTGACTAATCCATGCTGCGGTTTGGCGGTTATCTTTGCGGTTTCATCTCGCATTTGATTGGTCGCGAAACAATAAACATTCCAGAAATTTTCTCTGGTGTTCACGGTTTTACAGGAAAGACTGTAATGACTTTCATTAGTAGAACAATAATAATTATTATTATGTCTTTATTATCGTCTCATTTACATCTAGCAGTGGAGAATCCCCATTGCTAATAGGGGATACTGTACTTGAAATATCTAAAAATTGAATATAAAGTTGAAATAAAAACTGATGATTAATAACATCATAATGCTGAAGGAGATTTACAAATAATACACAGAAAAGCCCCATAAGAGAAATTAAAATTATGAGTTACAAAAGATGGCAGCCACTACATCCATCTAAGATTTTTGCCTAGATCAAGCCTACATACGTGGGTTTTAAACTGCTTGAAATTTATCGACGATCTTTCTGAATGCTTTCCAAACGTAACAGTATTAAATCTAGGTAAACAAAAATCTCTCTAACGTAAACTATAAGTGTGGATATTAGTATAAAACATGTTACAAATAGTCCGTGGGCACAAATTATGTTTAAACTTATACATTAAAATAAACATGTCTTGGTACATTTCTTCACCTGTCCTCTGCAAAACAACAGCGTGAAATGACCAAATTCTGCGTTGTCTGGAGACGGATAACTTTTTAATTTTCATTTAAAATCTATCGATGTTTCCCATATATTCAGCTCCGTGATAAACAAAGTAAATGACTTTAGGGTACCACGGGATTTGTAAGTAAAATATAAAATCATTTTTTAATCGGACGCTCAACTCGGCATCGCTGTCGTGGTTTACTAAGCTCCCTATTGAGTAGGCTAAGGATTATAAAAGGTGGAACAGAGAATTAACTCTGAAGTGTAAATTAAAGTGCTAATTGAACCCATGAATAACCCACGGGGCGTTAGCCCTAGTAAAGAGAATCAGGGAACCAAACGAGGTAAAGAAAAATCTTTGACCTCGATGGGAATCGAACCCACGACCTCCGGATTAGATCTACCCCTACTCTGCCGACTGAGCTACGAGGCTGGACGAACATTCATGTACCCTTAAGGATTATAAAGGCCCCGGCAAACTATCGCTTCCCGCCCTCACTTTGGGCAGACACTCTGGGATCATGATACATTAGTGTCTCCCTAAAGGAGGTGCCTGTTCTGGAATGTCAAAATGAAGTGTTTCTTGTCAGGATAACACCTTGACTAAGTGTCTGCTCAGGGGTGGTGTCCATAAACAGGACTGTCCTTTAGTAGACGTTCGATTGTATTAAGGAACTTAGTTGTTCCGATCCCTGCCCTGTCTCTCATACCCGAAAAATCTAGCATATTTATTGATAAATATCTGAAATGAATATTTGATGACCACTTTAGGAACGAGGGAACGATTTCTTTCTAGGGAGCAGAGATGGTGCAGTGGTGAGAGCGCTCGCCTCCCCACTAATGTGACCCGGGCTCGATTCCCGGACCCGGCGTCATATGTGGGTTGAAGGTGTTATTGGTTTTGAGGGTTTTGCTCCGGTTCTCCGGTTTTCCTTCCTCCACAAACATCAACACTATCTAAATTCTAATTCGATCTGGAAACAGTGGATGAAGAGCTACTTCGTGGAAATTTCCCATTTATTTTTTTATTATTATTTCATTGTCTATTAGTATCTTCCTTCAACGCTTCATCTTTTCGAAAGACGACACGTGACCAGCCGACTTTTGGCTCTTTCCTTCCTGATCCTGACAGCCTGGTGCTGCTATTGAGTACTGAGTCTCGCTTTTCAACCAAGGAGTTAAAAACTCCTCATTGAACGGTAGTAAAATCAGGATAACTGAATAAACGTTCATTCTTTTAGGGCAAGTGCCAGGTGGGAAGAAGATAAACGACCCGAAAGTTACCTTATTCCTGAATTCATGGATCAGATATCCCAAGGTGCCATAGAATACAAGCTTCAGATACAACTGCATGAGATAAAACCAGAGGATTCCCACCTCATTCTTCACGCTGCCAGGGCCTGGGATGAAAAGAGTCATCCGTGGTTGGACCTCGCTGACGTCACTGTAACCTCATTGTTGGCTGTTGATATAGTAGAACGTACTCGTTGTTCAATGAATCACCGCCCTCCTTCAATTGGTATCCCTCTGCAGAGACAATCTACGACTACAGTTCAATCCCCTACTTGCGGTCTAAAGTTTATCCTACCTCACGTATGATGAGTTCAAGCAAGCCGCGTTCGAAGGAGATTAAAGAACAAGCCGCATCCGCAGTTAGATATTGCATCTGCGTTCGAACTGGAAATCGAAAAGGAGCTGGGACCGATGCCAAAGTGTCTTTAACGATAACGGGTGAGATGAATAACTTTTTCTTTTGATTTTTGATCCTCTGCTCTTCATTAGTGGCAAAACTTGTTGGTACACTAAATGAATATTGTAATGTGATGGAAGTCGATTACTCTTTTTCTAGGGACCAAGGCACGAACTAAGGCAGTCGTCTTGGAAAAATTGTTCCACAACGATTTTGAGAAAGGTCAGGAAGATACATACGTCATCGAGGAAGTGGATGTGGGTGAACCTCTAATGATAAAGTTGGAGAATAACCAAGGTGGCTTGTTTCATCGTTCCAGTGACTGGTTCGTAGACAAAGTCGTGATAAGTTGCAGTTCAAGCAATCAAGCAATGTATGAATTTCCTTGCTACGGATGGGTGAAGCAAGAAGCTCTTTTCTTTGAAGGAAAAGGTAGGAAAGTGTTAGTTTTTCTGTTTAAGGGCCCTAAAACGATCATCACAAAAAAGCTATGATTAGAGTTAGAAAGGGTTTAATCCCATACAGCCGGAGATTGCACCCACTGTGGCCGTCTTCGCTAATGGAGCCTGATTTACTCAGATTTAGGTGTTCTTCCGGGTATGTTCTCTCCAAACGAAGTCGGTGACCCCCATTTTTTTACACTTCTGACATTAGAAAAAAATCAATGTTAGAAAATTTTCGCGCGAACGTCCTTAAGAAGTATTCTTCATTTTCATGCATCTAAGACTACAATGGGCGACAGAAGAAGTAGAGACACTCTCACAAAATGACGTTTTTCGATATTTAACCTCGCGTTCAATTTTATTTTTATTATATCTCTCAATTGCCACGCGCGCTGTAATTGGTCAATTTTACTATACGGCCCGTTACGCTGCTTTTGTTGCCAAAATGTTTCGTGATTTATCGCCAAGCGTTCTTAACTTTTATAGGCAAGTAAGAGTTTAAAACTTTGTATATTGATAAATGAGTGATGGTGAAATTCACTCGTTTTGCTTTCGACGTGCCAGAAATTTAAAGTGTATATGACAGATATTTTTTATTTGCTCGATAAAATTTCCACAATGTACTGATAAGAATAGCAAAACAAATTTTTCGATAGCGATTTTCCTTGCCGGTGTTTTAGTGTATCAAAAGTGTCATATTTCATTTCCGGTGGGATACAAAACTACGAGACCAAAAACAGGAGACTAGTAATGATTGTGACGTCATTTCAGGACTTGAAGCTTTGCTAAAAACAGCATCGCGGAGAATGCCTGGACATCATTAATTATTCATAACCGGTGAAGCGGCAAATTTAATATATGCGTGCCATGAAATGCCCTGAATAAGAGAAGAAAGGCCCCAAATTGGCGCGCTCGGGTTGATAAAACTTACTTTTATGACTTCCACGAGTTATAACTTCAACTTTCACGCGCTGCTTTTTGAAGAAGAAGGTTGTATCGTCAATTTAAGCTGATAAGTAAGTGAATATAGCAGGTATAAGGACCGGCCTTTTGCGCTTAAAAATGGGCAAAAATCGGCCATTTTTAGTATGAAGGCCGTTTTCATAAGCGATTTTCAGACAATCTTAACGGCCTTTCCAACTTTCACGCACGGCAAATGAAAAATGGCTCTTTTCTAAAACAACCCCGTTTCGACCTTGAAAATAGGTCTACAGGAACCTTCGGCCTTTTTAGTTTGAAAACTATCTGTCCGAGTTGTGTTTGAAAATGGCGGGTTTTCAATGGAAGAGCTATTGTCTTAAGCAGACGTCTGCATAACAATGGCTGTCAAAACTAACAATACCCATTCTATTCAGGAAAACCACTTAACTGTAAAATATTCACAATTACCGCCATATTCAAAGTATTTGGTCGGCGCAGCTGATTCATTCGAAACCTTGTCGCGCAATGAAAAAGAAAAGCGAAACCGCAGGTGATCGCGAGTTCTTTTCAAATCTCGTCGAAACCACGATCCATGCCCTGCTTATCAAAATAGCTCCTCCGTTTGTCAACGAAGTTAATCCCAGTTTTCACTTCCAACTAAACGGCGAAGCTCTTTGGAGATTGAGAGAAGTTTGTGGACAGCCAAGCACAGCGTTTCAGCTTCTACAATCAAGTATCCTGCCTCTTGGCTACCGATTAACGGAATCTGCTGGCGAGCGTCTTGGAAGTGCTTTAGCCGAAAGTATCAGGCAGTTTCGGAAAAAGAATCAACGTCAAAATCACGACGAAACGTAAATAAATGCGAGGAATAAGAGCAGGCACATAGAGATCATCACCAGCGCCCGATCAAGAGTAGCCGCGCTGTGTTCATATTTTGCGCAGATAAGCGTTAAAAGCGGTCAATGGTTTTCAAAGTATTTTTTAAATAAGATGAGCGGCCATCGATCGATCAACGAACTTTGTTTGAGTGCGTTGCTTTGTAAGCGTGACAAGTGAATAACGAACAACACTACTGACTCGCGTAAGTAAACAAATATGTTGAGAATCAACCGCTCTTTAACTGCGCAAATTTTTAATAAAGAGGTTTAACAGGCGGTACGAACACGGCGATCAAAGAATGCGCTAGGTCATTTTCAAACAAATTCGTTCGAAAGCGTTCCAAGAACAACCCCTTCTGTTAGTTTTCTTTGAATCAGTTCGGTCTGGTGCAACAAAGCAAACTCTTTCCAAACGGTCGTTTTCCTCGCGCGCAGCGATATTTTAGGGCGCGCGATTTCAGCTTTCTTTAATACGGATCAATAATAAATTTTTATAACCAGTTTTGTTTTCCCTCGCGTATTTTTCTCGGAGAGCGGTAAATTTACGTTTGAGTGGTGCGAACAGGCTAAACAATAGCGAAAACAATATACGGAAAGTTTATTGTTTCACTGCTCCGCCTTCTTCAAGTTAATGAGCCACGCCATATTCCCTACGGGGAAAAGCGCGCGTTAATCTTAACCAATGAGACTCGCCTCCTGGACTTAATTTGAATAATTATAGGTAATATGACAGACCTAAGAACTGCAAGTAAATGTCCCAAGAACAATAGGCATTCTCCGCGATGGATTTCTCCGACATTTTCTTATTTTTTATAAACAGTGCATTCTTGTACCATTTTTTAACGAATTTATTAGCTCAGAATCAGAAAATGTCAGAGAAATCTGTTTTTCGTCCATACTGTAAGTTACGGTTCGAGGACTTGGCTAGTAACCCTGGCCCCCCAAAACAACTTTGTGTAGGTTCTGCGGTCCCCATAGTCAGCATTTTGGTAGAGTAATAAGGCCCGTTTCAAACGCCGTGCTTAAGTCGTGCCGAACTAAATTCATTATTTGAGTTCGACTTTGGCACGGCTGTAGCACGGCGTTTGAAACCATTTAAGAATTAAGTTCGACTCTGCCGTGTAGCGCGGCAAGCTCTGTCGTGCTACCCGACTTTGGCACGGCATGGTTTCAAGCGGCGTGCTATTGCCGTGCCGAACGAAATGAGTAAACAACTAAAATGATCATTTTGGATTTATCCTTTGGACCGCTGGTTCGTAATATCGTCTCTTTTGTAAACGCCTAGTGAGTGAATTAAGGTCGACCATGGCTCGACGTTTGAAACCAAGTCGTGCCAATGTCGTGCTACAGTCGAGCCAAATTGAATTTAGTTCGGCACGGCCTTAGCACGGCGTTTGAAACGGGCCTAAGGAGGGGAAATGTTTCCAAGATGCTCGAAAATGGGAGTTCACTGTAGTTCTTATTCTACAAAGACCGTCAGGGCATAGTTAAACATTACATTATCTGAAAGTCAGTTTCTTTATTGTTCTTTATGGCGTCTTTTTATTCAGTTTCCTACGCTGCAGGTCGATACGCAAACACGCCAGTTCACATAATTATAAGAATCAATCAGGGTGCAACTGATGAAAATTCTTAGATCTTTCATTCAAGGTGTCTGTTTTGGGTTGTTACCCTTCCAATTTCTCAGATCACAAAGGGTCCACAAACTCGGCCAGTGCCACAAAGATCTCTTTCTCATTCTTTTCTATTTGGTTGCTATTCTTTTATATTTACCTTATTCACCAGGTTTTTAATGTGATATTAACTTGCAGCCAAACTGATCACAGATGATCAGCCCGAAGTTGTGAAGAAGCAACGAATCGTGGAGATCCAACAGAGGAAAGAGATCTACAAGTGGGGAGACGATCCTAATTTTATTGGGCTACCAGGATTTATCAAGGCCGACAGCGTCAGGACACTTCCTAAAGACATACGGTTTACTGAAGAAGCAATCGATGACCTTTATACAGCCAAACGCAAAGCATTGGTCAACCTTGGAATGGTGAAATTGCTGAATATATTCGACTCCTGGGAAGACTTCCACGATTACAAAAAGGTAATTGGACGATACTTGCAGTGTTAACTTCCCTTATTGTATGGCTTGCCCTTGAGCGGGCAAGATGGAACCAAGTACTCGGGACTACCCGCCGTGTCTCGCACGATAAACTTCCCAGAAAGCCATAAAATAAATCCTTTGTTGACCACGCTTGTTCGGCCAAGTTGATTGGATATTGGCCTCGTTCTTTTTTTTTGCTAGTTTATGAACCTCGACTCCGTCTCAGATATAAACATGCAAAAAAAAACCTTGGCCAATATCCAACCATCTTGACCTCACACTTGGTCAATATCCCATATACAGCTGGCAACGAGCAATTCCATCAATGCCTTGCACTCGGTGAAAGATCCAGTGACGGTTTAATGGTCTGGGTGGTAAAATTGCTCATATATTATTATACCGATGAAAACTCTTGAGTTGTATTATCCAAAAGGCAATTTTTAATAAAGAACATTATAACATAGCATAGCTAGCGAAGGTCCGGGGGAGGACTCCGAAGGGGCGACGGAAATTTTGAACAGAACCCCAAGAGGTACCAAGATCCTGATTTTTGGGCGTGGCTTAATTTTTCCATCTCGCTCTTCCCTAAGAGTTTTCAATTCTTACATAACATATTATCTCCTATTATCATTTTTCGGCTCAATACCCTTAAAGGTACAGCTAAAGCTCCTGCTATGAACCTTCTGAGGATGAACACCCCAAGAAGCACTAAAAACCGCTTGTTTTACTTCTAAATTGTACGACAAGCACCACCGTCGTTTTTATATGGGAGTTTCTTCCCCCCCCCGGGATAGAGAGCGCACTGTGAGACTCAGTATACGTAATCGTTTGCATCATAGTCCAATCAGATGCATGCCTATGGAGGGGCTGAAATTTATAATAAGCTTTATTTGCCAGCTGAGTTTGGCAGAGACAAAAATAGCATCAAATTATGTTTAAGATTTAACTCACAATTCTGATGCAGGCGTTTGTGTCGTTCGTTGGTGATGTTCCAGTGGCGTCTAAGCACTGGCAGGATGACAGTTTCTATGGATCGCACTTCTTGAATGGCTGTAACCCTGACACGATGAAGCGATGCACGAAGCTGCCTTCCAACTTCCCCGTCACACAGGAGCTGGTCGGCAACCTTCTTGATGAGGGTGATACGCTGGAGAAGGCAATAAAGGTATTCTTAAGCCTCCGAAGCAATTCATCTCTAATTGTGCTCAGCGGTATTATTAAAATCTCTGACTTTCACAAACGCAGGAGGTTTACAGCTATTGGTCAATTTAGCGAGCAGTATTATACTCTACGGCCCCCTAAAATTTAAAGCTGTTTTTTTTTGCCAATATGTCTCGTGATTTATCGCCAGGTTTCCGTATCCTTAACGGAAGATACAACATTCAGTGCCTGGATTGCTTTCGATAAAGCAGCTTTCCTTTTCGTAAACGGTCGATGCCATTTTCGCGACACTTTAAATTTTTTTTAACTGTGAACGAATTTTTTTCTACTAAATTAAAGAAAAAGGACAATTTGCAAGTAACCACCTAGTATCGAACCCGGAACCTCTGTTTCCTGACATCCCTCTTATAACTCTACAGATACACTACCAGGTTAATCCGCCAAATCTCCCCAAAATTTAATTATAAAACGTGGCATTCTTAAACATTAATAATAGAGTTGCCCCAAACATCAAATAAGAGCTAACCGCAAGCAAACCAGTGTGAATATGAACAATTAAGCATTTGGTAAGTGCATTTTACTCCATCAACCAGTTGCTACCGGTAACCTTGTCCAGGCCTAAACTAAAGCAGATATGGCAACGTTCATTCTGAAAGGCTTGGTTACCAATGATGGCATCGACCGTTAAAAATGGCATCGACCGTTTACGAAACGGAAATCAGCTTCGACGCACTTCAGTCAAAGTTTTGAAGCGTGACTTAAACTGGTTTCCTGAATACGTCAAACAGGAGATACAGATATCATAGACCGTTTAACCTCGTTTTTCCCCTCGGCTCGTAACTTGCTGTATGGACCTTAGTAAGAGGTGTCTATTTCATCAGGATGGCCGTATGTACATGGTTGATTACGAAATTCTTGACGACATTCCACACTATGGTCAAAACGATAAGGCGGTGGATCGGGAGAGGCGCTACACATGCGCAGGATTGGGCTTGTTCTACGTCAAGGGCAGTGGACATATAGTACCCATAGCTATTCAGTTTCATCAGGTACCGAGTGACACCAATCCGATATGGACCCCGAATGACTCTGAACTGGACTGGACCTACGCCAAGATGTGGCTTCGTAATGCAGACACGCAGTGGCATCAAGTATGTACACGAGCCCTATAGCATACCATTATGGCATAACTGGCCCGTAATACAAATAAATCGCCAAAACAGGAAGTTTTTTGTCATTGGTGTCTAATAAATGAAAACATACAGCGATGATAAACAATTATTAGATGAGATTCTTTTGAATCCAGAATAATCAAGGTCGAGGTAGGGGTTTATCAGCCGAAGCCGAAGGCTGAGGCTGATATAACCCTTACCAAGACCTTGAGTATTCTGGTTATCGCATCCAGGGCAAATTGCTGAATGCTGATTGGCTGAGACAGGGGGCATGTTTTCTTTATCACATGCGGGGCAAAATTACTAAATGCTGATTGGCTGAGAAAGAGGGCATTTTTTTCTTAATCACGAGGGCACTTTTGGTAATCAAGAGGGCATGATTACTCGATGCTAATTGGCTGAGCACGCCTTAATGACAACCGGCAAACCTGTTTACGCGACGGCAAGACCTTGAAAGTTGTCCTTTGCTCGAACTTTTGCCCTTAATGTGATAAACAAGTAATCGCAAGTGTTCTCGGGCAATTAAGGATTAATTTCACTTGTATTTTCAAAGCTTTCCAAATTGCCCTCGTCGCCTCGCGACTTGGGC
>JAHPZR010021402.1:25000-36915 GCA_019787425.1 Platygyra sinensis | reverse complement strand
AAAATCAGTTTTTTAAAATTGTAACTAGGTGAATGCTGCCCCTATTCTTTCCTGGTTTATCTAATTTCTCCCCCTCCGGTCGTTTGGATGAGTAGCTGAACTTTAACTGGCCACTAAGGAAGCGGACAATTTCTAACCTGCTTCTCGAAGAACGGATTAACTTAAGGTCTTGAAGAGAGGACGAACTCTACATCAGTGAAGCGGACAGGCTGCAATTGACCTGTTGGAGAGCGGAAGGCGGAACTCCACTAAAAACCATCCTACCGTCCATGCCACCCTAGATACTAAACGAACCTGTAGCGCAATAAGGTGCGAGTCATAATGACGTCAAATTGCTTGAAGATGATGATGATGATGATGCCCGCAAAGGACTCAAGCATGTTCAAAATAAGGAAAAATCCCTCACCTTGGTTCAAACTTTATTAGCTTTGTCAACTTTCAGGTACTCTCTTAATGAGTAATAATGGAACAAACTACGTGTTGACTCACTTCATAACTTTTTAAACAGTTGACGTTATATCAATATGTTATCATATTTGTTTGTTTTAGCCTCCACCCAAAGCTGGTCCTCTCAGTGCTGCACAGATGTCCCGTTATGTCAAAAAGTATAAAAACCGTTTCGCTTTAAAATCGCTCGTTACTCGTCAACGCGGGACCCACCCTAGAGGAGTAGGAGCCATAGGAACTGTAACCGTCCTCGACAACCCTCTCCTCCCAGAGCACGAATTCTTCTCTGCAGGTCGCGTGTTCCCACTCCGTCTCCGCCACGCTAATCTGGTCCGACCCGATGACTCTCAGTTAGACGTGAGGGGGATCTCTTTAAAGTTTGCCGACACCGATTTCGAATCGCCGTTTGATTTGATGATGCACACCGGGGAAGAAGCTGCTTTTTGGAACATCTATAGTTTTGATAAGATGCTGACAGCTTTAGCGGGAGGTCCCAAAGCGTTTAAAGCTTTCTGTCTTGAGGACCCTTGGAAGTAAGTTCGTAAATTAATTCATTGTCTAAGAAAAGTAATAGTAGTTCATGTAATTTCAGTTGGTAGATTATATAGGTAGTTAATTAATTAATCGATACGTCTTATTATTTTAATTGTAGGAGGGCCATTATGAAAACTACTGGGTGACCAGTAATCAATGTCTTTACCCTCGTTAAATAAAGTTATTATTATTATTATTATTATTATTATTATTATTATTATTATTATTATTATTATTATTATGTATTATTATTATTATTATTATTATTATTATTATTATTATTATTATTATTATTATTATTATTAATCATTTCGCATGGAGTTACCGGGCAGTGCTTCCCGAAGGTATTAGAGAACGTTTTGGTGCGTTTCTTGAAATGCTTACTCCGTTTGAGATTTTTTTCTGGCTAAAATAAAATTTATACACATTTTTATATATTTTCTATATTCTTATACATTCTTAAACTATTTTATGGCAGTAATATATACTTAGATATTTTACTTTTATATTTTTAATCATTTGTACATACATTTTTTCTTTGTTATTTTGTTATATTGGCGCACCTGTGTACTAGCTAGTGCGTCCTGTGTACACTGGTTACCAAGTCTATGGGAACAACGTTGCCATAGCTAAGTGTGCTGTCTAAGTAAAATCTCTTGTCTATGTCTATGTCTATGTCTATGTCTATTTCTGTGTCTCTGGCCGTGTTTTCACGAGCGGTTTTTTAGGTCGCTTAGCGAGTGACAACCGGAAATCCCGTGAAAACAGTTACTTCTCCAACTCGCTTAAAGTTAAG
Source organism: Platygyra sinensis (assembly GCA_019787425.1). NCBI lineage: Eukaryota > Metazoa > Cnidaria > Anthozoa > Scleractinia > Merulinidae > Platygyra > Platygyra sinensis. Next base: position 35,138 of record JAHPZR010021402.1, on the reverse strand, counting down.
CGAAAACTTCAATAGAATTGTCATTAAATTTAAGCCACCAAACCAGGTAGCTTAAGCGAGTTAGTAATTAATTTCGGCCAACGAGGTGTTTTCTTATGGTTATTTATCTGACAAGGCTGTCAAATCGAAGTATAACAGCTACTCGCTTCTTCATTGGTATCGCCCGCGTGTCTGGTCGAAACAACTGAACGTTTGCCTAGACATACGGAAATGTTCGCGCCAAACGTTACCTGCGTGGTGGTTTTAAACCATTCTCTCAAACCAGAATTGTGGCCTTTCAAGCACCCACGAGATACTTTCTTCTAGGGCCTATCTTCTCTGCGAAAGATGAAAATACGCCTCTGTTACTGTTCTCCTGCCTCTAAGCGGAGCACGCAAATCTCAGCCTTTGCTGAAATGGGTCCCTTCGTCGGACGCAAACTAATCGCATAAAAACGGTATTTATAGAAAGAACTTTAATACAAGTTTCGTTGAATCTCCCGCCATGTTATTCAAACTGATTCACTCGCGGCAAGGCATGTTTATAGTACTTAAGGATATGAGAAAATAAGGGCCTGTTTACATGGAGGGAGGGTGCCCCGGCTAACCGGGCTACCCGGCTAGCAGAGCTACTCTGGGACGGCTAACTTCTCACACATTTCTTTAGAAAACGCATTGAAGCGTTCACATGCTAGACAGGGTAGCCTCCTATCCGGGGCACCCTGTCTACTTGCCCGGGCACCCGGCTAAGCGGGATAGCTTTTTACCATGTAAACAGTTCGTCCCGGGCTATCCCGGCTAACCGAGGGGAGATAAGCCGCGAAAACATGGCGGCGCGGAGTGAATTTTTTCATAGTTACCCCCAATATAAGGGACGCCTGATCGCAGGTTTAGTTTACCATTAACCAGTGTTATCTGCCGAACAGCTGAAATAAGATGAAAAAAAGTTTCTTTGGTCGGCCATTTTGTTTGTTGTGCTTAGCAGACGCTCAAAAGATAACTCACGCGGCCCACTCACTGTCCCGGTTAAGCGAGTTGCATGTAAAGGCGGGCTATGTGTCAACCCTTCTAGCCAGGTAGCCCGGTTAGCCGGGTTACCCTACCTCCATGTAAACAGGCCTTAACTAAGCAAACGTTACATGAAAACATTCAGCAAAATCGCCAAAACAACCTCCAAATACTTTCCTCAATTCCTTCCTTTTTTCATTGTAGCCTTCACCTGTCCATAGCTGTTTTTCGACGAGGCCCTAAGTCCTTTACTGACCAGCGGTACTACTCGTGGATGGCGTTTGAATACAAAGCAAAAGACGGTGTTCCACGTTACGCCAAATTTCGCCTCGTTCCTGCGGACGGCAGGGAAGAAACAGGGTTGCTAACAGAATATGACCAAAGGAAACCATGGTTAGTTCTGTACTTTAATTATCGCATTATGTTGTAATATGAGTAAACCATCCACCAGTTTTCAAATTCTGATTTTAACTGATAAGATGACATGAGTCGACATCGCGTCGTAGTATGCCTTACCTACATTCGTCGCATTGTCCTTGTTAGAGGGTTTAGGAAACCACGATAGCAACGGCAACGGCAACGTGGCTGAACAACTGTTTACACTCTTTCCCGTAAAACCGTGAACACCAGAAAAAATTTCTGAATGTTTATTGTTTCACGACCAATCAGAAGCGAGATGAAACCGCAAAACCGCAGCATGCATTAGTCACGACTTGATTCAAAACAACGAGCTGGCTTTTTCTTCCAACGAACTGGCTTTTCTTCTACGACTAACCTTCAAAAACCAAGCTTCCGAATTAGGAATAGGCCTAGAAGCGAGTGTAAATTGTTAAAATTTACTACGGTACAAGTTTTCGGATGAAGACTTCTCAGCTACAAAAAAAATACGGATCGAAAATCACCAATCAAAGCCAACTAGCATGACCTTTTGAACGGCACGTGAAGCACACTGGTCAGCCCCGCTTCTGATTGGTTCGTTATTTTTTGCTCTCAGACACGCTGTCTAGCCTCGTCTGATCCTATCTACTCGATTCAACATCGCTTTCCCGTAATATATCACTAAACATATACTAGTAGTAATCAAAGATTATGAGAGTGCGTTCGACGCCGTATAAATGTTTATACAGATAGCTTAAATGATTTCCCTAGCTGACTTTCAACCTCTAAAAACCAACCTTTTTTCATCAACAACCAGGGTTTTACAGAAAGATATTTCAGTGACAAAGTCCATGCCAGTCTGATTGAAGACTGTGTCGCGTGACGGCGCCAGTTTCCGTAGACTCACAAGATTAATAGGACTAAAAAATTTACATCAGCTTTCAAATTTCGTGCTAAATATTGTCACATTGACTTGTAATGTTTAAGCGCAAAAGCTAATTTGTAAAAGTATATTTTTTACGAACATTATTCTAAGCAGGAAGCTCAAATATAACTGAGTAAACATTTGCAATCGCGTGGTCGTTCATCGCGTAAACAACTCCGTGCGACTAATTGGAGTATTTCCCTGGCCTGATTAACAAAGTACACAGTATATACATTTCCGTTCCCTGGTCCAGGTTCACTCTTATGGATCTCTCCTGCAGAGTACTCTTCCATTGATTCCAAATAATATTCGACCGGATACTACTGACCTTTTCTGTCGCAATTGCAACTAAATCCACAAATGCAATCAAAGACAGCGCGGGGATTTATACAACTGTTTACACAGTTAACATCCCAAAGCCTAGGCGATCGTGTTCGTGAACATAAAATAAACAAGCTCATCGTGAGCCCGAACGGACGTTTAAATAACATCATACTGGAAAGGACTATTGAATATAATACTACTCAGCCTCAAAATTCCACGGCGAAAGAATCCAACGCTACCTCTGAGATCGCATTGAAAGAAGGACCAAAGTCTACATTGCGTGCTCACGTGCTCACATATTCGTCACATGTCTCACTTACGGTACCAGTTTACTGGCCGTGACTATAGTTGATAACTGATGCCGTGACATAGTTAATAACTGTGCCGTGACATGCCCCTGCAAAAATTAGACGGGGTGGCCATTTTTGTGCCTTACAGGAATGTGGATTTTCCAGCCTATAACCTTACACAGGACAACCAACTCTCCGTAGTCGCGCAACAAAATTAGGCTTGCGTTCCACTTCGTCGAACGCAATCATTCATATCTATTCATAGCATATAAATAAGCTGAAATACAAAAAGAACAATTTCAGTATTGGAAAACGGTAAAATTGAAGAATTGTCGTGGAAGAAAAAGCCAGTTCATTGTTTCGAATCAAGTGACTAATCCATGCTGCGGTTTGGCGGTTATCTTTGCGGTTTCATCTCGCATTTGATTGGTCGCGAAACAATAAACATTCCAGAAATTTTCTCTGGTGTTCACGGTTTTACAGGAAAGACTGTAATGACTTTCATTAGTAGAACAATAATAATTATTATTATGTCTTTATTATCGTCTCATTTACATCTAGCAGTGGAGAATCCCCATTGCTAATAGGGGATACTGTACTTGAAATATCTAAAAATTGAATATAAAGTTGAAATAAAAACTGATGATTAATAACATCATAATGCTGAAGGAGATTTACAAATAATACACAGAAAAGCCCCATAAGAGAAATTAAAATTATGAGTTACAAAAGATGGCAGCCACTACATCCATCTAAGATTTTTGCCTAGATCAAGCCTACATACGTGGGTTTTAAACTGCTTGAAATTTATCGACGATCTTTCTGAATGCTTTCCAAACGTAACAGTATTAAATCTAGGTAAACAAAAATCTCTCTAACGTAAACTATAAGTGTGGATATTAGTATAAAACATGTTACAAATAGTCCGTGGGCACAAATTATGTTTAAACTTATACATTAAAATAAACATGTCTTGGTACATTTCTTCACCTGTCCTCTGCAAAACAACAGCGTGAAATGACCAAATTCTGCGTTGTCTGGAGACGGATAACTTTTTAATTTTCATTTAAAATCTATCGATGTTTCCCATATATTCAGCTCCGTGATAAACAAAGTAAATGACTTTAGGGTACCACGGGATTTGTAAGTAAAATATAAAATCATTTTTTAATCGGACGCTCAACTCGGCATCGCTGTCGTGGTTTACTAAGCTCCCTATTGAGTAGGCTAAGGATTATAAAAGGTGGAACAGAGAATTAACTCTGAAGTGTAAATTAAAGTGCTAATTGAACCCATGAATAACCCACGGGGCGTTAGCCCTAGTAAAGAGAATCAGGGAACCAAACGAGGTAAAGAAAAATCTTTTGACCTCGATGGGAATCGAACCCACGACCTCCGGATTAGATCTACCCCTACTCTGCCGACTGAGCTACGAGGCTGGACGAACATTCATGTACCCTTAAGGATTATAAAGGCCCCGGCAAACTATCGCTTCCCGCCCTCACTTTGGGCAGACACTCTGGGATCATGATACATTAGTGTCTCCCTAAAGGAGGTGCCTGTTCTGGAATGTCAAAATGAAGTGTTTCTTGTCAGGATAACACCTTGACTAAGTGTCTGCTCAGGGGTGGTGTCCATAAACAGGACTGTCCTTTAGTAGACGTTCGATTGTATTAAGGAACTTAGTTGTTCCGATCCCTGCCCTGTCTCTCATACCCGAAAAATCTAGCATATTTATTGATAAATATCTGAAATGAATATTTGATGACCACTTTAGGAACGAGGGAACGATTTCTTTCTAGGGAGCAGAGATGGTGCAGTGGTGAGAGCGCTCGCCTCCCCACTAATGTGACCCGGGCTCGATTCCCGGACCCGGCGTCATATGTGGGTTGAAGGTGTTATTGGTTTTGAGGGTTTTGCTCCGGTTCTCCGGTTTTCCTTCCTCCACAAACATCAACACTATCTAAATTCTAATTCGATCTGGAAACAGTGGATGAAGAGCTACTTCGTGGAAATTTCCCATTTATTTTTTTATTATTATTTCATTGTCTATTAGTATCTTCCTTCAACGCTTCATCTTTTCGAAAGACGACACGTGACCAGCCGACTTTTGGCTCTTTCCTTCCTGATCCTGACAGCCTGGTGCTGCTATTGAGTACTGAGTCTCGCTTTTCAACCAAGGAGTTAAAAACTCCTCATTGAACGGTAGTAAAATCAGGATAACTGAATAAACGTTCATTCTTTTAGGGCAAGTGCCAGGTGGGAAGAAGATAAACGACCCGAAAGTTACCTTATTCCTGAATTCATGGATCAGATATCCCAAGGTGCCATAGAATACAAGCTTCAGATACAACTGCATGAGATAAAACCAGAGGATTCCCACCTCATTCTTCACGCTGCCAGGGCCTGGGATGAAAAGAGTCATCCGTGGTTGGACCTCGCTGACGTCACTGTAACCTCATTGTTGGCTGTTGATATAGTAGAACGTACTCGTTGTTCAATGAATCACCGCCCTCCTTCAATTGGTATCCCTCTGCAGAGACAATCTACGACTACAGTTCAATCCCCTACTTGCGGTCTAAAGTTTATCCTACCTCACGTATGATGAGTTCAAGCAAGCCGCGTTCGAAGGAGATTAAAGAACAAGCCGCATCCGCAGTTAGATATTGCATCTGCGTTCGAACTGGAAATCGAAAAGGAGCTGGGACCGATGCCAAAGTGTCTTTAACGATAACGGGTGAGATGAATAACTTTTTCTTTTGATTTTTGATCCTCTGCTCTTCATTAGTGGCAAAACTTGTTGGTACACTAAATGAATATTGTAATGTGATGGAAGTCGATTACTCTTTTTCTAGGGACCAAGGCACGAACTAAGGCAGTCGTCTTGGAAAAATTGTTCCACAACGATTTTGAGAAAGGTCAGGAAGATACATACGTCATCGAGGAAGTGGATGTGGGTGAACCTCTAATGATAAAGTTGGAGAATAACCAAGGTGGCTTGTTTCATCGTTCCAGTGACTGGTTCGTAGACAAAGTCGTGATAAGTTGCAGTTCAAGCAATCAAGCAATGTATGAATTTCCTTGCTACGGATGGGTGAAGCAAGAAGCTCTTTTCTTTGAAGGAAAAGGTAGGAAAGTGTTAGTTTTTCTGTTTAAGGGCCCTAAAACGATCATCACAAAAAAGCTATGATTAGAGTTAGAAAGGGTTTAATCCCATACAGCCGGAGATTGCACCCACTGTGGCCGTCTTCGCTAATGGAGCCTGATTTACTCAGATTTAGGTGTTCTTCCGGGTATGTTCTCTCCAAACGAAGTCGGTGACCCCCATTTTTTTACACTTCTGACATTAGAAAAAAATCAATGTTAGAAAATTTTCGCGCGAACGTCCTTAAGAAGTATTCTTCATTTTCATGCATCTAAGACTACAATGGGCGACAGAAGAAGTAGAGACACTCTCACAAAATGACGTTTTTCGATATTTAACCTCGCGTTCAATTTTATTTTTATTATATCTCTCAATTGCCACGCGCGCTGTAATTGGTCAATTTTACTATACGGCCCGTTACGCTGCTTTTGTTGCCAAAATGTTTCGTGATTTATCGCCAAGCGTTCTTAACTTTTATAGGCAAGTAAGAGTTTAAAACTTTGTATATTGATAAATGAGTGATGGTGAAATTCACTCGTTTTGCTTTCGACGTGCCAGAAATTTAAAGTGTATATGACAGATATTTTTTATTTGCTCGATAAAATTTCCACAATGTACTGATAAGAATAGCAAAACAAATTTTTCGATAGCGATTTTCCTTGCCGGTGTTTTAGTGTATCAAAAGTGTCATATTTCATTTCCGGTGGGATACAAAACTACGAGACCAAAAACAGGAGACTAGTAATGATTGTGACGTCATTTCAGGACTTGAAGCTTTGCTAAAAACAGCATCGCGGAGAATGCCTGGACATCATTAATTATTCATAACCGGTGAAGCGGCAAATTTAATATATGCGTGCCATGAAATGCCCTGAATAAGAGAAGAAAGGCCCCAAATTGGCGCGCTCGGGTTGATAAAACTTACTTTTATGACTTCCACGAGTTATAACTTCAACTTTCACGCGCTGCTTTTTGAAGAAGAAGGTTGTATCGTCAATTTAAGCTGATAAGTAAGTGAATATAGCAGGTATAAGGACCGGCCTTTTGCGCTTAAAAATGGGCAAAAATCGGCCATTTTTAGTATGAAGGCCGTTTTCATAAGCGATTTTCAGACAATCTTAACGGCCTTTCCAACTTTCACGCACGGCAAATGAAAAATGGCTCTTTTCTAAAACAACCCCGTTTCGACCTTGAAAATAGGTCTACAGGAACCTTCGGCCTTTTTAGTTTGAAAACTATCTGTCCGAGTTGTGTTTGAAAATGGCGGGTTTTCAATGGAAGAGCTATTGTCTTAAGCAGACGTCTGCATAACAATGGCTGTCAAAACTAACAATACCCATTCTATTCAGGAAAACCACTTAACTGTAAAATATTCACAATTACCGCCATATTCAAAGTATTTGGTCGGCGCAGCTGATTCATTCGAAACCTTGTCGCGCAATGAAAAAGAAAAGCGAAACCGCAGGTGATCGCGAGTTCTTTTCAAATCTCGTCGAAACCACGATCCATGCCCTGCTTATCAAAATAGCTCCTCCGTTTGTCAACGAAGTTAATCCCAGTTTTCACTTCCAACTAAACGGCGAAGCTCTTTGGAGATTGAGAGAAGTTTGTGGACAGCCAAGCACAGCGTTTCAGCTTCTACAATCAAGTATCCTGCCTCTTGGCTACCGATTAACGGAATCTGCTGGCGAGCGTCTTGGAAGTGCTTTAGCCGAAAGTATCAGGCAGTTTCGGAAAAGAATCAACGTCAAAATCACGACGAAACGTAAATAAATGCGAGGAATAAGAGCAGGCACATAGAGATCATCACCAGCGCCCGATCAAGAGTAGCCGCGCTGTGTTCATATTTTGCGCAGATAAGCGTTAAAAGCGGTCAATGGTTTTCAAAGTATTTTTTAAATAAGATGAGCGGCCATCGATCGATCAACGAACTTTGTTTGAGTGCGTTGCTTTGTAAGCGTGACAAGTGAATAACGAACAACACTACTGACTCGCGTAAGTAAACAAATATGTTGAGAATCAACCGCTCTTTAACTGCGCAAATTTTTAATAAAGAGGTTTAACAGGCGGTACGAACACGGCGATCAAAGAATGCGCTAGGTCATTTTCAAACAAATTCGTTCGAAAGCGTTCCAAGAACAACCCCTTCTGTTAGTTTTCTTTGAATCAGTTCGGTCTGGTGCAACAAAGCAAACTCTTTCCAAACGGTCGTTTTCCTCGCGCGCAGCGATATTTTAGGGCGCGCGATTTCAGCTTTCTTTAATACGGATCAATAATAAATTTTTATAACCAGTTTTGTTTTCCCTCGCGTATTTTTCTCGGAGAGCGGTAAATTTACGTTTGAGTGGTGCGAACAGGCTAAACAATAGCGAAAACAATATACGGAAAGTTTATTGTTTCACTGCTCCGCCTTCTTCAAGTTAATGAGCCACGCCATATTCCCTACGGGGAAAAGCGCGCGTTAATCTTAACCAATGAGACTCGCCTCCTGGACTTAATTTGAATAATTATAGGTAATATGACAGACCTAAGAACTGCAAGTAAATGTCCCAAGAACAATAGGCATTCTCCGCGATGGATTTCTCCGACATTTTCTTATTTTTTATAAACAGTGCATTCTTGTACCATTTTTTAACGAATTTATTAGCTCAGAATCAGAAAATGTCAGAGAAATCTGTTTTTCGTCCATACTGTAAGTTACGGTTCGAGGACTTGGCTAGTAACCCTGGCCCCCAAAACAACTTTGTGTAGGTTCTGCGGTCCCCATAGTCAGCATTTTGGTAGAGTAATAAGGCCCGTTTCAAACGCCGTGCTTAAGTCGTGCCGAACTAAATTCATTATTTGAGTTCGACTTTGGCACGGCTGTAGCACGGCGTTTGAAACCATTTAAGAATTAAGTTCGACTCTGCCGTGTAGCGCGGCAAGCTCTGTCGTGCTACCCGACTTTGGCACGGCATGGTTTCAAGCGGCGTGCTATTGCCGTGCCGAACGAAATGAGTAAACAACTAAAATGATCATTTTGGATTTATCCTTTGGACCGCTGGTTCGTAATATCGTCTCTTTTGTAAACGCCTAGTGAGTGAATTAAGGTCGACCATGGCTCGACGTTTGAAACCAAGTCGTGCCAATGTCGTGCTACAGTCGAGCCAAATTGAATTTAGTTCGGCACGGCCTTAGCACGGCGTTTGAAACGGGCCTAAGGAGGGGAAATGTTTCCAAGATGCTCGAAAATGGGAGTTCACTGTAGTTCTTATTCTACAAAGACCGTCAGGGCATAGTTAAACATTACATTATCTGAAAGTCAGTTTCTTTATTGTTCTTTATGGCGTCTTTTTATTCAGTTTCCTACGCTGCAGGTCGATACGCAAACACGCCAGTTCACATAATTATAAGAATCAATCAGGGTGCAACTGATGAAAATTCTTAGATCTTTCATTCAAGGTGTCTGTTTTGGGTTGTTACCCTTCCAATTTCTCAGATCACAAAGGGTCCACAAACTCGGCCAGTGCCACAAAGATCTCTTTCTCATTCTTTTCTATTTGGTTGCTATTCTTTTATATTTACCTTATTCACCAGGTTTTTAATGTGATATTAACTTGCAGCCAAACTGATCACAGATGATCAGCCCGAAGTTGTGAAGAAGCAACGAATCGTGGAGATCCAACAGAGGAAAGAGATCTACAAGTGGGGAGACGATCCTAATTTTATTGGGCTACCAGGATTTATCAAGGCCGACAGCGTCAGGACACTTCCTAAAGACATACGGTTTACTGAAGAAGCAATCGATGACCTTTATACAGCCAAACGCAAAGCATTGGTCAACCTTGGAATGGTGAAATTGCTGAATATATTCGACTCCTGGGAAGACTTCCACGATTACAAAAAGGTAATTGGACGATACTTGCAGTGTTAACTTCCCTTATTGTATGGCTTGCCCTTGAGCGGGCAAGATGGAACCAAGTACTCGGGACTACCCGCCGTGTCTCGCACGATAAACTTCCCAGAAAGCCATAAAATAAATCCTTTGTTGACCACGCTTGTTCGGCCAAGTTGATTGGATATTGGCCTCGTTCTTTTTTTTGCTAGTTT